>JAECUM010060491.1:0-11040 GCA_016617855.1 Megalonaias nervosa
GTGCAATACTTTTTGGTGATGATAAGTTAATTGCCATATTTGTTAATTTTATTCTAGCTCGCAACGTATTATAATTTGGTGACAACTCAAATTCATCTTCTAATCCTTTATTTTTTACTATGAGTTCTTTCATCGTTTTATTTAGATCAGTTATATTATAAGCTCCTTGTGGAATTTTAACTAGGATCCAAGGATTAGCAAGATCATCTAATCTTTTTGTTTCAAACTCATCATTGATACCAGTTTTAATGTTTGCCATGGCGTTCCAACAAGTGCAGGAAATTAATCCAATTTCGTATTGTTTTTCACGATTAAGCTCTATTGGTGGAATATACTTTACTGAGAAGTTCGCGCTATCTTTATCAGATTGACTAGAGTCGAGTAATAGCGTCGCTGACATTTATTATTATATTTTTATAAAATTAAGTCGCCGCGATTAAGTCGCGATGCAAAGTATCGTATTCGTCAAATGCTAATAAATTTCTCGATCTCAAATTATCAAGTATGTCAATGATTTCATTATCGATTTCAGCACCAACATTTCCTGCTTCTTTTGATGATATCAATAACATTAATCTGCCGATCATTTCAGTAACTGATGCGAATATTCTGACTCCAGTTCCAATTTTTGCTTCTCTATATTTTTTTTCACGAATTCTATCTGTTAAAAAAAATTTTCTTCTAAAATCCCAACCCGTACCAAAAGGTTTTGCTTTGCTATTTTCTGCTGTTCTTCCAAATACAGCAGCAATAACACCATATCTCATTCTATCATAAAGAGTAAGCATTTCATTTCCTATGGCTGTGTTTAACTCTTTTTTAGCATCAAATCCGTCTCTTATTATTACATTTAATTTATCAATTAATGTGCTATATTCTGCATCTGTCCATTGACTTATATTATCAATATCTTTTATATTTTCTTTCTCTAAAAATTCATTATATTCATCTTCTTTTATCACATCATTTGCTTGTTTTACAAACCATTTTCTTTGCTCTTCAACATCTATAAACCTTACAGTAAGCTCACCAACTCCTTTTTGTTCCTCTTTAATATCTTTTATTTCTCCTGATAAATTTTTTGAAATTTTTTTAACTTCTTGTGTTGTTAATACTGCTAATCTTCGTTCAAGTTCCAGCGGATTATTTATTAGCCGATCCAATTCAGCTCGTCTCGCAGCAGGATCAGCTATATTTGCTACAAGCGCCTCAGCTAATTTTCTTTTTTCCGCATCAGATCTCTCAATAATTCTTCCAGCAGCTGCTTCTTGTTGTTCTTTAACTAGTCCGAGTAAACCTTTTTCCCGTAGTTGCTTAAGTTCTTCTTCTGATAGTGGTTTAGTTTCAGGTTGTTTTCCAAGTAATGCTTCAGTAATTGGTTTGAGAGCAGTTGCTGCTGTTTCTGTTGCAACAACTTGACCGCGCCGTGCTTGCTGTACTAGCTGTTTAAATTTTGCCTGAGACTGAGCAAGTTTTTTTTAGATCTTCGATATGTTTTCTATATTTTGCTTGTTTTTCCATTAATTATATACTATTTTCTATAAAAATTATTATAGATAGTTTTCAATACAACATCGAAACATTTTATTCTTATCGTTCGTTAACTTATCGAACAAAAAGAAATCATATCTATCTGCCGTTGCTTGACGGTACAGTTCAATAAATTTATCTTTTGTTACGTCGCCGCATTGTTCGTTCGCGATATTTCTAACGTCAATATTGTCAAGGCCAGGAAATAATATAAAACAACCAGTATTTCGCCTAATAAATCTGTCAACATTATAATATCCTTGAGCGAGATAAATAGAATTACATTTCTTATTTCGCGACAGTGAAAAATACGATCTGATTTTATTCATTTCCTCGTTATTTAGCGGAATATCATCAAAAACAACTATTTTGTGTTCGGACGAATCGAGTTGATTAACTGGAACAAGTTCTTCCGGTTGTTTGATAATAAAGAAATCTTCGTCAGATTCAAGATCGTCACGAAGTTTGTCATTATAATTGTTAAGTAGCTCGTACTTATCTTGCTGCGGATTAATTGTATAAATATAAACGCGATCGTAGTTAAAATTATCTCCGAGAAGTAAATTCATAAGCAAATTTGTTTAGCCAGATCCAGTTCTACCAACTATAAGATAATGACAATCTGAAAGCTCATTGTTATGTTTATGTTTCACCAACCGCTCTGTATCAAAGTTTAATATAGACGATTTTGCCATTATATAATTGTATTGTATATAATTTTGTCAAGCAGTAAATAAATAATGAGTTTTTACTCAAAATTTGGAACAACAGTAGGAGATTCAACAACTGCTCAGCAAGGTGACTTATCTAAGTACGCAACTCTTGATCAGCTCAAAAATGAAATTACTAATTTATTAAATATCACAAGTGTTGATCAAAATGAAGTTGTTATTTTTCAAGATAAAGAAGGACGATTAAAAACGAGTAATATACAACTATCAGATGTTCTTGTAAGAATTCCCAACGCGGCTGTCAATAATATAGCTACTTTTGCCGATCAGGGTAAAATACAAGATTCGGGCAAGTCTATTAACGATTATGTTAGGAAAGCTGGCGATGTATTTACCGGCGACATTGCTATGTCAAGAAAAAAAATTACATATCTGGGAGATCCAATCGCAGATACAGACGCAGCAACAAAAAAATACGTCGACGATCAAGAATCTAAGTACGTGTCAGTGCGCGGTGGTATAATGCGTGCATTTCTCGACATGAACAACAACGGTATTAATAATCTCAGAACACCAGAAACAGATTTCGACGCTGCAACGAAGAAATACGTCGACGATAAGGAAATTCCAATAACAACTTCGTTAACGACTATCAATGACGGGATTGCTACATTTAAAACTGATTATTTTAATCATGTACAAACATTTCTAAATTTCCGTAGAAATGTAAACAGAGTTATTAACGAATTTTTTGGAACTCCAACAACTGTTATTATTAATCTCGTTGACATTAACACGAAAATCAACGATATTGTTAGTGGAATTCCTAACATTGTTCAAAAAAACTGATCTCATTAGAATTCCACACAGACGAGCTAACAATATCGTGTACATAGTCGCATCAGGAAAAGCAACATGGTCGCAGGAAAATAACACTTTTAAACATACCGCAGAAGTCACTGGTTTATATAGATTATCTGTGTTTAGCAGTGCAAAATTCAGTATATTTACCACATTTCCATGGCGTCATTCAACCGATGATTTTTCTGGAATTGTGTCTATAGTGTTAAATAAAGATGTCGAGGAAACGTTTATGCTGATAGCGAATGATAAAAAGTTAACCGCAGCGACTTATTGGTGGTGTATTGAGTTTGTATCTGAAACTCCTGAATTAGTTACTTAAATGACGAAATAAAATATGTAAACAAATATTATATAATGAAAAAAAATATAGTCGATTTTAATCATATTTCAGAAAACATTCCCAAACAAGATGTTGACGCTCTAATGCAATATTACAGATACTATCATAAAAATCTTTGGTGCGTCAAAAAAATGTTACAAATACTATGCAAAAATACTCCGAGTGATATCATATCTACCGCTGTTAATGACCGGTTCTGGTATAATTTCAAGTGGCGCATCATTAAATCCGTTTTTGTTAATAATATCCGGTGTCTGTGTTTCTCTTGCAGCAGCGTGTAAAAAAGTTGAACCTCGACTTGCAACTAAAAAAAATGCTTGCAAAACAGCAAGTATAACTTATAAAAAATTGCTTGATCAAATTCGATCTTATTTGCGTGGCATAAAATATGATATGGACGACTTAATACGCGAGTTCCGCATTATTGATAGTATGTTAACAGATATTCTGCCAATGAGAGTCAGCAAATACGAAAAAGATTATAATAAAAAGTAGATGTTTAATTTTGTGTGGTTTTATCAAATAATATATCAACCATGTTATCGATAAATGTCATCACATCATCTGCCCAGCCGGCAATTCTCATATCGTTTTCAACTGCGAATAACCAAACCGACCCATATTTCGGCGATATATGATAGCCTACATTTTTAATGCAATCGCTTATTATATTAGATTTTATACCAGTATAACCTGACGCTGCTTTGATCGAATTAAATCTTTTACAAAATCTATTTGTTAGATCAAATCCAACATGTCTGATTGGTTTATAATAAGACATTATATATATTTCATTTGTTTAATATAACATTTTGACTAATAAGTACATAGTAGTAACGAGGATTGATGTATCCTGTCTCAGAGACACCTCGGCCCCAAAGCGTTGTACGTTAACATTTTTTGTCAGAAAATATGTTATCATGTAAAGTCATTATTTTTGAGCTAACAAAGACTGCTGACAAAAATGTTAACATACAACGTTTTGGGAGGGCCGGAGTGGTCTCTGAGACAGGATCATCAATTCCTCATTACTGCTGTGTCGACAAAAATGTCTGCGTACATTAACGTTAATTTTTTCATATGTATTTCTCAGGGTCTTTATATAATGATCGTCCAAGAATACTGATAGACGAAGAACAACATAAAATGAATAAAAAGGTTTAAATGTATAATCAAATTTTCATAATGAAATCCATTGCTGCTGCAGTCGATACCGAACGCCTATATGGGCTGTGTGACTTGTGCACTAATAGTGTCCACGTGGTTTAGCGTTGATTTTGTCGTATGGATGTCTCATGGCCTTTGCATGGTGATCATCCAAGGAATACAGATTGATGATGAGCGAAATAAAGTGAATAATCGCCTTTAAAGGCACGTGTAATTACAGTCTCAAAAATGACACCTGCACCTACCGAACGCATTGAACATTCGCTCCATTTCGACTTGGGTTGTAAACGAATCTCTAGAGCGAGTGTCTGCATTTTATACTCACCAATGAACAAAGGCCAAACCTAGTGTGATTACAAGGAGCAGCATTCTTAAAGACACAGCCTGGAATGAACAATGGTAGAAGATTGTATTTGATACGTCGTGAATCATTATTAAAACACATTACTGTTGTGAGAGTGAATCATTTTCGAAAATTATTTTGAAATTGGTTGCTTATTTTTAAAGTTAATCGTTCAATAAATGAATATAATGTACCAAAACAAACATGCCATCTTAGGTTAAGACCCGTGTTTCCCAGCGTTAGATATAATTTTGTTTAAAATTAACTCAAGTTGTCCGATGCAAAATGTATCCCTTCTTTCAAGTGAAGAACAGAGTTCGTCAGTAGCGCAATTGCTTTGCGGAATTAGGTTTGGCGAGGTATTATGAAGCCGTTGCCAAGGAAAACACATCAATAGTTACAATCTATGTAGTTTTATCAATTTAAGTTATTGAGGAAGTTTACAAAATTTGACAAATTACGTGACATTTGCTACAAACTGCTGTTCGGTCTAATTTTGAATCTGTTGTAATATGCATGAAACAAATACTTATTTTAGCGATGAACTCACGCTCGAATGAACGAATTGAGATTTTAAGAACCAAGTCACAGAGAGAGAGAGAGAGAGAGAGAGAGAGAGAGAGAGAGAGAGAGAGAGAGAGAGAGAGAGAGAGAGAGCCAGAAACAGAAACCAGATGGACTCCATACATACCGAGGAGATACAGTCCACCCTATCTAGCACTCAACATAGGCAAAAGTGAGCCAAGTTAACGAGATTAGAGGTATTATAATGACCTTATACATCAAAGGAGTCCTTCTTGAAGATAAGCAGTGTGTGTAAGCATGACCATATGGTACATGATATTACCATTTAGAAAGTCACGATGTCGTACATAGAACTCACCTTATATATATATATATATATATATATATATATATATATATATATATATATATATATATATATATGTGTGTGTGTGTGTGTGTGTGTAGTTATATAGTTATATAGTTATAGTTATAGTTATGTATATCTAATTTTATTGTTTGTTAGTTTTAAATTTTTTAATTCCATTACATGTTATTGTAATGTAACTTTGTTTACTGATCTGACATTGTCCAGAAAGTCGGTTCAGTTCTGTTTCACCTGACTGTTATTTTCTTTATTTCATTGATAAGCAGCTAATAATAGAAACATTGTATCTAGTTTCTGACCTTGTCTCCAAAATCAGTGACAGTTTTGGTAAACAACTTTTTTATTTTTGTTATTTTTTTTCTTTCTCAGAGTAAGATTTATTAAGTTAAGTCAAGGTCATACCTGGAGCACGTGACAAATAACATAGAAACTTCTATTTTTTCCAAGAAGAACGAACTTTTGACCCTCATCCGGGAATCATTTTTGCGTCTTAAATTAGTGTATAACTGTTGTGTTGATAGAGATTTGTTCAGTCGGGCTCCAAACAATTGACACGTTAAGTTGTTCTTATGTTGTGACCAGTTTGGGTTGAGTTTTTATTTTCTTCAAATTATCGAATTCAAGTGATTCTTTTCCCTGGAAATACGTAAGTGCCCCTACAAAATTTTTGGATGAAGACATTTATTGGAAGTTATACCAAATTCAAAACAGGAATAATATTTTCTGTGATTCAACAAAAGACTGTTGACACAGCTGCACTTCGCTAACCACAACAGACGTCATTGCCTTCCATTCTGGATTTCATCGGGACTCGAACTCAGTTTCATTCAGGACTTTTTATTACTAGGACTTCTTTTTTAATTCTTGGATTATTTTTGGATTTAATTCGTAAAAGCGTAAGTTCTTTTTTTCTTAATTTTTCACTTTGTATTCTAGGGAAATAAATTATTTGTTATAATTTACGAAGCTTGTTGTCTTCACTCTTTTACGTTACTTATTTCAAGAGCATAGACTTGTAACTATATATATATATATATATATATATATATATATATATATATATATATATATATATATATATATATATATATATATATATATATATATATATATATATATATGAAAATGCAAGGTCAATAATACCAAACCAAAGCTTCTAACCGATCGAGAGTCTCTCTAAATTGGGTTAGCTCATTCTGTTACTTTTTTTTCGCGCTTGTTTTCATTCTTATGGCGTGTTCGTTTACTCCTCTGTCACTCAATGTTGGTCGTCACCCTCTCTGCTGCTGTGGTGTCATCCAAAACTTTTATCGAGACCTATACAATATCTTGACCGAGGGTCATGTAAATTTATCGTTCTAAATCCGTAAGGGGTAGCTTGCGCTTTTGAAAAGAAATTTTTAAACTTAATTATATCCATATCCCCTGAACACCAAGCACAATAAATATTTTGCAAAGTATAATTATCTACTCCATTAAACACAACTAAAATATTACAATTGTCTCTGATCACTTTAGGTATTTGCGTATATCGCTGAGTAGCATAAATCACATCTGTGTTTTTATGTCTGCCTCTGGAAAATATCCGAGCTGAATTTGACTGTTTGTCCAGCATTACATCATCGTATACTACGAGATTATTAATTCGTCCATGAAGTTCATCTACAGATGGGGCCTCATCAATATCGGTAATAAAATTAACAACACCATCACCGTCGTCGTATTCATACAACGACTCTGCGTTTTCATTAAAATCTTTAAGTACTTCATAACATCGTTGATCATCTACGGATGGTGCCACTAAATATAACCTATCCCACTTGAGCCATCTCATTATCAGATTAAGTAATAATTGTGTTTTACCAGACCCAGATGGCCTTATTATTATACACCTCATAGAATTTGGTAGCGCTGGATGATGCTTTACTGGATCTTGCGTTCGTGTTGCTGACAAGTCAATAATATCCATGTTATACAAATATAATGATTATATGGATTTATATTGTGTTCGATGCAGAGCACCCACCCCCACCAGTGGATTAACAACAATAATACAAAAATAAAAAGCGTGCACTTACAGGCAAGTGTGTTAAATGTGGTACAAAAAAATATAAATTTATCTCCGACAAATCTAAGAAGACAGGTGGAAATATCGCTGCCTCATTAGGAAAATTACCAGGAGCTACATGGGCTAAATACCCAGGAGAAAAACATATTCCTGGATATAATTATTGTGGTCCAGGAATTCGACTTGATATCCGACTTGACGACCGAGATCAACCAAGACCTGGAGAGTATCCAATAAATGCGATTGATCAAGCATGTCACGTTCATGATGTCGCGTATAAAAATAAAGATTTACAACAACGACATCTCGCTGACGTAAAACTAATACACACATTAAATGCCATAAAAAATAAATCTTTCAGAGAAAAACTTGCTAGCTTCCTAATAAAATCTGCGATGAAAGGTAAACTAGTGCTAGGGGCCGGTAATTAATCAGCCGATTATTATTATTATAATGGAATCGATTTATTATAGCCGAAGACGATATTGGAGGGGTAGAGAAGCGATTAGCAAACTTGCTGATGCAACAGGTGTCTGACGTTCTGTTGCTGCAAATTGTTTAGCACGACAGGCAATATGGCAAATTTATTTACCACCACCTAAAAAATTCAGTACGCACACTTTGATGTCAACACACCCAATGAAGTTCATCAAGCAGATATTTTGTTATTACCACATGATACTATTAAAACTGGTAGACGTCAATCACGCACATACAAATACGCGTTAAATGTCGCTGACGTTACAAGTGCTTATAAAGAAGCAGAGCCGCTATCAACTAAAACAGCAACTGAAGTTGCATCTGCATTTGAACGAATTTTATCAACGAGGATCCGGACCACAAGGTGGTCTACGATGGCCACAGCTAATACAGGTTGACCCCTGGCAAAGGATTTCTTGGTGCAGTATCATCTCTGATGAAAAACATAACGTCAAAATTAGACGAGGACACACCTCAATTCATCGCGATCAGGCAATCGTTGAACGATTTAATCGAACGCTTGCTGAGCGATTATGTGGATATCAATATGCAAAGGAAATATCCACAGATGCGAGATCTCGTGAATGGGTTACGAGACTATCAAGTGTGATAGTTGCGTTAAATAATAAAATTACTCCTGCAACTTCTATGAAGCCTACTAATGCGATCACAAAGAAACATACACCAGTACAACGACATGACTCTTCCTCAAAACAACCAGTACTAGGTAATGTGACTGTAAGATATTTATATGAACCTGGTGAACTTGAAGGGGTAAAAAAAGATCAACTGATCCTATCTGGAGTGTGACCACACATAAAATTTCCAGCGTGGTAAGATCCACGGGTAGACCCACAATCCATAGACTAGATTCACCTGCTCCTCAACGTGGATTTGAACGTGAACAGTTACAAGTAATTCCTGAAGACACACAATTATCACCACCTTCACTTTTGTAAACTGGCTCCTCGACGTCGATTACATTCAAGACAGGTCAGTATTACATTTGCGCGTGTGTGACCAAGATTACTATTAATTCTATCCACGGTGAACTGTCTTGAATTACTATTCGAATACTGCCACAACATTACTGCGTTACAATTCGCACAATGATTATTCTGTCGTTGCTTTAATGTCATAATGGATTCAGCATCGAGATCAAAGTCGCGTATATTATTTTTTTTTGTGGCTACATTGTTTATAGCTCGCTAATTTTTTCTTGATGACGACGAAGTCGTTATTCACATCATCAGTGATTTCTTCGGTTATTACGCACTCCATGATAACCCTCCGCAGTTGAGATATTCTTCTGACTCGAGGCACTGCGAGATAAACTAAGTTTGACCATTCAATACGATCATCGATAATCCAAATATTGGTATCAAAAATAGATAATCTTTGTGATGAGTGAATCTTTATAGCGTATCCTAGTGTCCACGGAGATTTGTCCATCGTTAATGCGCTCTCATCAGCACTCACAGGAACTAAAACAATATCATTAAATACAAGATTTTGTTTCCTTGACTCTGTCAAGCCTTCGGTGTCTCGCCCTGGAATCTCAAGTTCAATATTCTGTCGTCGAGTATCTGCTTGGTTATAACACAATAATACAGGTAGATTTGAACATTTTTCTTTATGTAATAGAAATAATTGTTGTTGGAGTGAATTACGAGCTATCTTTCTACTTGCAACTATCATATCAGTAGGCCTCCATAAATTCCAAGACTCACTCATCGGAGTTTCTGAAATTACTTCACGCATTATTTCACATTGAATCTTATCTGGCTGCAATCTGATTAATTGTTTAGACACTTTCAGCGGTTCATCAATAGCTCTATGATCACCGGTTATTTTTCTTCGCAATAATCTACAAATGTTTTTAACCACTCGTGTGGAGATTGTCCAACAAAAGGCGGCGGTTGACCATGATCGCGACACATTATCACAGCTGTATTCTTTGTCAACAGCCAATCAAGAAATATTCTTGATACTTCCAGCGATACTGTGCATACTTCATCCCAAATAATAATTTTAGGAATATATTTTTCATCCATTCTTTCAGGAGTCCATGTGTCTCCGCACCATCGGAAGAAACAATGATAAGTTTGAGATTTTACTTTACGTTCGTTCATTTCTCTGGCGAGTCTATGTGTCGGTGTCAAAACAATCATATCAAAATTTTTAAATAATTCAATCGCACGTGTTGTTTTACCAGAACCTCCAGGTCCATTGAGATAAACGGTTTTATGTCTTGCCACAGGATCATATACCAATGATGCTGATGATAATAATGATATTTGATTATTCTTGTCGTATGTTTCTTTGATGTCGACGTCGGCAGATTCAGAATAACTAAGTATCTTTTCTCGTTTTATTCTCCATTCACCCCATGATGCATCAACGCAGATATGTAATTGTTCTAGTAATTCTGCGTATTTTCTATTTATATAAAATAAATCTGTGGCCACTCTAACTGCGATATCAGGAAATCTGTTTATCATCGATAATAAATTTATGAAACATACGCGAGTATCGAAGATCTTAAATGAGTAGACAGCGGTGACTCACCATCAATATAACTCACAATTACACCGTAATTTAGTTCATCCGATAAGTAAGCATTATTCCGGCTTACAAATGTGCCTTTCTCTGTTGCATCAGCAATTATAAAATCGAGTTCAGCAT
>JAECUM010060492.1:0-36420 GCA_016617855.1 Megalonaias nervosa
GCTCGCCATCTTAAGCCAGTCCACCATTTTATACAGGTTTAACCAAACAATATTATTTAAATAGCATGAACACATAAAATAAGTAACTATTATTATTGTTAACTATTATTTGATCATAAATTAATCATCCAGACTTTTCAATATTTGATACATTACTTCAACATTAACTATTTTATATCGGTTTTATTTTAGTCTCTTGGATGGTTTAAACTACTATTACATTGGGATTATGTCTGATTCCTCTGTTTCTCATGGTATCTGACAAAAACTTCAAAATGATTGAAATCTAACTGAATAACAGGTAACAAATTGCTAACAGAACAAGACCAAATGTTAAATCTTATCAAGATTAAAAGTATAAACATCTGTTGTGTAATTACAATATCAACTTGCATAAAATTCACAATTATTACCATTTTCATACGAATATTTTTTAATTTACTTCATTATTTACTTAGGTAACGTCAATGCGATGTTCATAAAATCTTAATAGCAATTCCTCAGCCTTTATAAAACAAGGAATTATGTTTTACTTTAATATTTTTTTATTTTAATTTTCTGGCTAGGAATTACTATTTTAAACGACAACTTTACACCAGATAAGACTGAATATGAGTAGTGAGTGGGGACACATTAGGGAGTATGGGTCTTCGTGTTTTAATTTGGTCGTTTACACTGTAGGGTCTATGATACTTTAACATGGGTGGGATACTCTAGGGTCAATGGAAATTGAACATAGGGAATGTATAGCGACAATGGATTGGGCCTGTCTAGGGTCAATAGGAATTGGAGAGGGGTGACGTCATGGTACTGGACACTGGCAGCAATGTTGCAAGTGGCTGACCTCAGTCGGGCGGAACAGCGTGGCAAGGGGCTGGCCTGAATACGCGCTACTCTAGGGACAAATAGAGGCACAGACATAGAGACGTGGTTAGACACATAGACAGAGACATAGACATATTACACAAACAAAGATTTTTGAACATAAATCTATCACACAAAAAAATCGACTAAAAATTTTTTAGGCAAGAGAGAATATATATATATTTTCGAGACTATGAGGTGGCCCTGAAAAGGGCCATTGGTTTTTTTTTTTTTTTTTTTGTTAACACCATTCAGTTAACATAGAGGGCATCGCACGGATGTTCCTCTCTTCCTCAAACTTTGTCGGACCTCTGGGCCGTAGATTAAGATTCTCTCCAGAGAGCCTTGCCTCTCCACATAGATTCTTCGTTTCCAAATGGCTGTATCAGTCATCTGGGTAATTGCCCATGATGATCTGACATACATGGGATGGTCCGGGTTGAACAGCATCGACGATGGGAGGGTAGACATTCTGCGTTAGTCCCATCTTGTGACGAGAACAGGTGAATGGAATGAGGTGAACCGCGGTTATTTATAGTGGAAGAGCGGATAGAAACGGATTGAGTTCTTTCACCAATCCTAACACGCGTTACAAAATTCAGTCATAGTGCGGAGTCTGTCTTCCAATCCGAAGAGAGCTGCCTGTTACGTCATATTCCCTATATAGGTGCGCTAGCGTCTGTGCGCAGTGAACATGATGGAAACTAAGAAGACGATGAATTGGGGTGCACCGGCCGTGGAGACGAGAAGTGATGGCATAGCAGCGGCTACCAAAGCAAACACAGTCCTACTTCCAGAAGAGAACGATTTTAGTTGGGATTTAATTGATTTTCTCTCTTCTTCACAAGAATTTGTTCCAGTGCTAGCACTTTCACCACCTTCTCCTTCTTTACCGTACGTCCAGGATTTTAAACAGAGACAGAAAGAAGAATTGGAGAAATTTCTGCAACAGCAGATAGAAGCAGGTCAAGCCTTTCTCATTCAACAGCAACAGCGAGAAGAAGAAGAGGCAAGAAGTAAACGACAGGAAGAAGAAGGAGCAGAGAAAAAACAAGGTCTAGGAGAGAAGGAGGTCGGTGAAAGTCAAACGGTGACGGTACTCTTAGACATTTTGGCAGAGTTAAGGAGTCTGAAAGAAATGTATCAGACTTCTTTCATACGACCCAAGAGAAAAAGACCTTCCCGAGCCAAACATTCCAACCCTGTCAACACACCTACTACGCTTGAGATACCAACACTAGTGATCTCAAGCAAATCATCGACGGTAGCAGGTCCAGAAGTAGGCCTTGGCCGTGGAAACGGGATGAGGCAGTTAAAGCTCATTACTTCCCGTTCCTGAGTTGGTTTTTTTAATAAAAAAAAAAAAAAAAACCAAAGAAAAAACAAAACAAAACAAAACAAAACAAAACAAACACCCAACGGTCCTTTTCAGGGCCACCCATCTCTCTCGAGATGAGACTACTCAATGTTTGCCAAAATCAATTACAACTCAAAATCCCTTTTCCCCCCATGATAGACGTGTGTGAGTGCATGAGTGCAGGTCCTTATTATAGAAATCAAAACCACGAGACACTTACGTTTTTCTTTCTGATATATTCTCTGGTACAAATTTGCAATCCAATTTCACAACACATCACTTTAAAAACTTCATTTTTCTTATTCTTTGTCTTCTCTCTCTCTCTCTCTCTCTCTCTCTCTCTCTCTCTCTCTCTCTCTTTAATTTCTTCACTGTCATAGGTTTTTCCTCTTCTTTCTCACTTTTTTCTCGTCATCTTTCCTTCTCTTTCAGGACCTGTCTGGGATCTTCCTTTTCGGAGGGTACCTCTTCTTCCTGTCCGGAACCCCTATCTTCCTTCTACTCCTGTTGTTTCTTAGGGCAGTCTGAAGACCAATGTCCTTTCTCTTGACAATGATAATAGGTATCTCGACTTTTGTCTCTTTTGGTGCTTGTCTTGCTTTGATGTTGTGGACACTCTGAAGACCAATGTCCTTTCTTCTGACAGATATAGCAAGTATCTTGCCTTTTATCTCGAAAGCAGGGAGAGTAGTCCGTCCGCTTCTCTAAAGAAAACCTTCGTATGACACATCGCAAAGCTCTGATCAGAAGTTCGATCTGTGTTGGCACTTCCATCTTTCTAATAGGATTGAGAGAGAAATGAATACTCCGAGGAAGACACTGACCCTTTATATAGGGAAGACATTGGCCTTACATTGATATAAAGGGGACAATGGCATTTAAAATGTAGTCATTTCACTTGTAATCAAGATGAAACGATCGTATCATTTCGTGAAGAGAGTAAGAGGCAGAAACGTGACCTATCGCTTCGCACAGCAGCTAAAGTCTTGGCTCAGATTTCAAAGACAAGATGTGCTTAGCCAGGGTCATCGTGTTGGGACGAACGTATGCCGACAAGAACGACACGGCAGAATGGAAAAGAGCTTGGGAGAACAATCGGACAGAGCCAAACAACTAAGATAGCAGAACTCCTGTTACAACAACCGGAGCTATCTAAAGACACACCCTGTGGCATTCCTGAAATGCAAAAATCGCAAGACGTCTTAGCTTCACGCTACACCTTGAAAGTACGCCCTCAAGAAGTGTGGTGCGGACCTCTGTTGTTTCGAGGCAAACATTTCAAAGACGGAAAATGCATTCACGTCTATCATCACGATGAACATTTCGATGCCATTACCACTATCACCGGATTCCTGGGATACAGTTATTATTGTTAGAAATGTGACTATGGGTATAGCAATCGAGAGCAACACAAGCATTGTGGATCGAAATGTCCAGGATGTTTGGCCTCTAAACCCTGCCTTGACGAAGGACAAAACCGAGTGCATTGCTCAGCTTGTCAGCACACTTTTGTCAACCCTACCTGTTACCAACAACATCTCAAGACGCAAGGTTCACACCAGAAAAGTGCTTGTCAACTCCTGAAATGTTGTTCTGCTTGTGGGCAAGTCATACGTACCAATAGTGCCTAGACACACATTTGTCCAGGAAAGAACGATGTCACATTTGTCACCAAATCGTGGACTTGGAACACGAATGCTACATTCAAAAATACCAATCCCAACAGGTGGAGGAAGAAGATGACCAGAAGAAGAAAGGGAATTTCATCTTTTTCGATTTCGAATGCATACAAGAGACTGGCATTCACATTCCTAATTTCTGCGTGGCTCACCGAGCACGCGAGAAGTGCATCCAAGAACCTATCTTTTGCCATTGCCCCCACTGTAGCAAGATCCTGGAGGACGTGAAAAAAATCTTTCGAGGACCTAACACGCTGACCGATTTTGCCCAATGGATCTTAGACCCTATCGACGAGACGTGGAGCCAAGAGGACATCGAACGTTACGGAGATTGCCATCGCTATGCCAGTGATGGCGCTCACAATTTCTCGGGATACGATGGACAGTTTCTTCCCAGATACTATACGGAACAATGTACCGAACACCCTAAAGTCACCTTGAACGGAGCCAAAATCATCTCCATGCAATGGGACAAGTGCAGTTTAAAGATTCGATGAGTTACTTGGCCATGCCTTTGAGTCGAACGCCTAAAACATTTGGAATGACAGAAATGACCAAAGGCTATTTTCCTCACTTTGTCAATACCGAAGCCAATCAACACGCCGTTCTTCCCTATTTGCCTGATGCTCACTACTACGACCCCCAACAACATGCGCACCGAACAACGAGAAGCTTTCTACGTTTGGTACGACACTCACGCCTCTGACCGGTACGACACTCACGCCTCTGACCCCTTCGACTTTCCGGAAGAAATGTTAAAGTATGGTCGTTCCGACGTGGACATTTTACGGCGATGCTGTGGAAAGTTTCGAGAATTGTTCATGGAGCGACAGAGGGATAGATCCTTTGAAAAAAGCCTGCACCATTGCCAAAGCGTGTTCCTTAGTGTATCGTAAACGATTTATGCCCGAGAAGACCCTGGCTGTCATACACCCTCAAACGACCAATTTTGTCAAACGTTAATACCTGGTCAAAGCCCTACCCTGGTTACATTACTTGTGCGACAAAGAAGACAAATGGATTCAACATGACAGA
Organism: Megalonaias nervosa; assembly: GCA_016617855.1. Lineage (NCBI taxonomy): Eukaryota > Metazoa > Mollusca > Bivalvia > Unionida > Unionidae > Megalonaias > Megalonaias nervosa. The sequence continues at coordinate 4,936 of JAECUM010060492.1, forward strand.
AACGGAGGAGGAGAAAAGACCATTGGAACGTATTTGCTGGATGGCTTTGAATTAGAAAACTCTAAGATCGTGTACGAGTTTAACGGTTGCTCATTTCGTGGATGTCCGATCTGTTACCTTCAACGGTACACTAAAAATGAATTTTTACAAAGTACCATGGAAGACTTGTACAAGGCTATTTGTCAGCGGCGCTTAAAGTTAGAATAGCAAGGATACCAAGTGGTGGAAATGTGGGAACACCAGTATAATCACCGTTTGAAAACCGATCCCGAGTTTAAACGCATCGTGGAAAGTTACAAGCTGGTGGACCCTCTGAACCCTGGGACAGTTTGTATATAGGACGGACGAAAGCCACATGTTTGCTGTACCACGCCGACGAGGAGAAAGAAGAAATCAAATACTTGGACGTGTGTTCACTGTATCCTTACGTGTGCAAATATTGTCACTTTCCCGCAGGGCACCCACAATTGCTGACAGAATACATCGACCTGGACAACATTCGACAATACGAAGGATTGATTAAATGTAAAGTCTTGCCTCCCACCAGCTTGTATCATCCCGTTTTACCTCACCATTGCCAAGGAAAACTGATGTTTCCCTTGTGCCGTACTTGTGCCGAAACGTGAAACCAAGACCAACCTTGTCAGTACACCCAGGAAGAACGCGCCTTGACAGGAACGTGGGTCGGCGTGGAATTGTTTAAGGTGGCGCTCTATAGTTTCGTATTTTGCATAAGGGTTAGAATTTTAAAGAAAAAGAATTCCCCCGGGTTTTCACTCTAGTTATACTGGCTATTTAAAAAAGACCTTGTATATCTTAGATATTGTTCAAAGAACCTTTAATTCCCTTAATTTTGGTGTATGATTGATGGGTGTAATGTTGGTTATAGAGCATACAGCTTGGCCTTACTCCAGATGTGCACCTTTCAAAAAAGTGCTAGCTCCACTTGGTCATTTTCACTTCCTGAACTTCAGAGGTAAATTGTAAACAAAAGAGAGCCTATAACATTTTTTTACATTTTATATATTTGGTAATTCATTCATTGCACTTTCAGAAGCTGGTATTGTCTAGTCTGGCAAAATTCATTTTCCCTGTTTTAATAGCTGCTAAGGATAGTGTACTTTAGACAAATTCAGGCTGATTTTTGGAGCACAAGGGAGCAGTCATTTTAGTTAGCAGTGTGCTAAGATCATTTACAATTTCCAAAAGTACAATATCCAAAGAAATGTCAGCCACATTACATCAAAGTAGCATAGAGGTATGCCAACATTCTCTCCACTGTGCATGTTTTAAATGCAAACAACTTCACCTTACATACCTCACTCTCTCAAAAGTACATAATAACTGGTGAGCGCCCCCTAAAGCTCTGGACCTGGGATACCAATTGTTAGAAGTGTACGAAATTTACCATTTTCCCAAGACAAAACAGCACCACAAGGGTGACGAGACTCAGAAAGGCATTTTCTCAGACTACGTGGATGCCTTTTGGAAACTGAAACAAGAAGCCAGTGGCTATCCTTTCTGGTGCCACACTCCCGAAGACCAAAAGAAATTCAAAGAGAAATACTTGGAGCAGGAAGGCATCACTTTAGACCACATCGAGAAAAATGAAGGAATGCGATCGTTTGCCAAAGTGATCTTAAATTGCTTGTTAGGCAAAATGGCACAACGACCGTGTTTACCCAAGACGAAGTATTGGACAGAACCTACCCGCTACTTCCAGATGATTCACGACAAAACCAAATACATCAAACACGTGGACGTCCTTCGTGAGGACTTGATCCTGGTCAATTACGAAGAAGAACTGGACTTTGTACAAGTTGACGAATTTGGAAATGTCATCATTGCGGCCTACGTGCCAGCCCATGCTCGCTTAAAATTGTATGAAGTTTTACACCAATTAGGAGATCGTGTGCTGTATTTTGACACGGACAGTTGCATCTACATCGATCGCCTGGGTCACCGACATCCTGACATCGAAGGAGACCGTTTACGAGCCTGGACGGAGAAGCACCCCAATGACAAGATTCTAAGTTTTGCTAGTGGCGGTCCCAAAATGTACGGCTACAAATACCGTGACCTACAAGGAGAAGTGCACACCGAGTGTAAAGTGAAAGGATTGACTCTCAATTATCGCACCAGTCAAGTGGTGAACTTTGGAGTATTGAAAGAAGCCTTGCACTCTTTAGAAGATCGAGATTTTCGAGTGACAACCTACCAACATCACAAGATTGTACGTTTAGCCACAAACCAAATCGTCAGTCGCCTTTTGGAAAAAGTGTATCAAATCGTGTACCAGAAGCGAGTGCGGCTTCCCAACCCCTTCACTGTACCGTACGGACACGTCGATATTGCTCAGCATAAAAAAAGGGAAAACGTCCAAGACCGATAGTTCATTGTGACTACCATTGCCAAGCGAGAAAGATCAATCCTAAAAAACAGACACCATTCAAGTTCGGTGATTCTCAAGTGGAGTGCGATGCTGTGCCTTGCGATTCCAGCGATGCCGTACGCTGTGACCTCAGCGATTCAGTACCACATCATGGGAACTTTGCTATGACTACTACTACAATACCTACCATGGAAAGTGATGCTGTGCTTGTCAAACCTGATGGATGCAAAAGCGATGCCACTCGTTATCGTGGACTTTTTACTGGTTTTCATGGTCAATGTCATCCTCCACGGGAAACCATGCGGCTACCACCCAACGGATGTCATCCATGCCTGAGCAAACTACTGAGGGTTTTACCGTGCCCTCATCGAAACGAGCCTGTGAAAGAATAATATTCGTTCCCTGTGCCTAAATATCTGGGTGGACCTAACCCCGAAGACTTAGTAGAGCTGGATTTATCTACTTGGGCGAAGGTGATAAAGTCAAGTGCTTCAGTTGCGGTGTGTCACTTCACGACTGGGAGCAGACAAATTCAGCTTACCTGGAACATGCTCGATGGTCTCCGCACTGTCACTACCTACCTTTAGTGGGACGACCTCAGTAATCTCTTGATGGATACTTTACAAGAGAACATTTGTGGTTTGCCTATGGAGTTGAGAGAACGCATTTACCGAGAGTTTGTCAAAATACAAGTCAAACGCAAAGACCAACTGCATCCGTTACGTCACCAATCTTGGAACGACTGGTACCTGAATGCTATAAGAGGACTGATTCATTTGAAAGCGTTCCAATGGTCAGACATTGATCAACTACCCAAGAGTCAGAAGACTTTGGTTGCTACTTACATAGTGACCATACTACAACGAATTCCAAAGGAAGATTTAGAGGATTACCAAAATCTTCTACGCGATCAAATTTTGTCTGTAGAGGAAAATTCTGTACGGTGTGTGGTGTGTGAACTAGTGACTAAACTATTTGGATACGTCGACGGAGTACGATCAGTTCTGTGCAAAAAGTACACTTATTACTGTGACAAAAAGAGGTACAAAAACTTGCTACCATGTCACGACCTTTATTATTAGGGATACAACAACGGCCATGGAAAGCAATTAATGACAGTATTCAGACTGTGGAGGATTACCAACACTTTTTACGAGAACTGTATCCAATGAATTTGGGTCGTCGTGTGGTGTGTGTTTTAGTGACTTCCTTTCTGGAGTTTCGTTTGCCAGCCGATTCCTTGTGGGCTCTTTACGATCTGTACCTCACAGTACCACCAAAACCATGAGGGTGGTACCTTTATATGTACACGAGAGACTCATTCTGTTAAAAGTCTTGCGCTTTCATCTCGATACTTCTCGACCTCTACGGGAAAAAAAGATTCGTCAACTTTTAGTCACTGAAGATGTTTACAAAGATGTGTGTGTAGCTTGTGACTTACACCATCACTGGCCAGAGGTACGTGACTGGAAAAGTTTGGGTTTCGAGGCTTGGACAAAAGAAGCGGCAAACTATGCCCAAGATCTGTGATCATAAATTCAAACGTACAGTGAAAAAAGTAACTTTTAAACATGTATGATAGCCACAGTGTCAGAAGAAGAAGAACCCGACACCGAGGAAAACCACTCCATTCATGACAGGACCATCACTGACATGAACATCCCCGAAAGGCCATTCCGGGAGGACCCCTGTGTGACTGTGCCAAGTGTAGAGCCTCTAAGAACATTACCCATTGTCCCTAGGACACCACACCTTCATCACCAAAAATGTTGTACAATGATTTGTTTATATTCCACTTTGATCGTTTTGATGTGTATTTTATCGATGTACTTAACCATTTGGCTTTTATGTATTTTTGCCTTTCGTGTTCAATTTTAAAAATGTTTTGAAATAAATGTGTCCTGAAAAAAGTATAAAAACTCATGTCTTGTCTGTCTTTGTTTCAAAAGTGACATTCCCTTCACTATGGCTGCCTCTGCTGTCTCTGCTCCCTCTTCCACCACTTTCAAAGTCATCGACGAAAACTTAGATCGTGCTAGTTGGGAGGCCTTGTATCTTCACCATCCCTTTAACATGTTAATTGCTGGACCGAGCGGCTCAGGCAAAACCGAATTTGTCAAATGTTTGATCGAACATAAAAATCATTTGATCGGTCGTCCATCTCAACGTATCATGTGGTGTTACAAAGAGTGGCAATCGACGTACAACCTCCTGCGAGAAAGTCAAGGCGATTCCATCGTGTTTGTGGAAGGCATTCCTGGCGAAAACGACGGGATCGTGTCTGACCCCAGTCTAACTCATCTGGTCATCTTCGACGATATGTTAGGAGAAGACGAAGAAGAAATTAAACTGTGGTTTACGAGAGAAGGGCATCATCGTAATTCCAGTGTCATTTACATCACCCAAAATTTGTTTCAACAAAGTAAAGTCCATCGCACCATCAGTCTCAATGCTCATTACGTGGTCTTGTTTAAAAAATCCCTAGAGATAAATCGCAAGTGCAAGTGTTAGCCAAACAGGTAGGAACTCCTTGGCTGACACATGCGTACGACAATGCCACTCAAACCCCACACGCCTATTTACTCGTGGATTTAAAACCACGACCCCCGATTATTTGCGATTTCGTACCTATTTGTTTCACCGCTGGTGCCAAGACACGTCCCCGTCGACTTAAAAAATCTATAAAATCCTCGGACACTTTTGGTTTGTCTCACACATCGGCAACATGACGTCCTTTCAATCTCATCTTCCCGTCAAGCTGATTCGTGTCTTGTATGTCATCAGTCGCGAAAAAAAAAAAAAATCCACAAATACTTACTCATGTCTTGGAAGCCAGTCTCAGAGAAGTCTTACGATGGTTTACGGTGACAGCACGTCAATTACGGCAAGGGGTCATTCACATTCCACATCAAACCAGACGTTATTTTGATAGAGAAACAAAGTAACCTTGACGCAACTGGTAGAACTCGCATCGACACTCAAACCAAAAAGCAGACCATTTAGAAACCTGGAAGTAGCGGTTCTCTAGGAGGTGTCATCATTCGCTCCCTCTTAATATGGGATCCCAATGCCCCCAAAAAGTCATCCCCAAGAAAAAAGCCGCTCCCCGACCCAAACGTGCCTAGAAGAAAAAGAGCAGTGGTGTCAAGACCAGGTCACATCCCCAGAAAAGGAAAAGTCCCAGAAAAGACCTCAGAAAGCAGCTTCTACCCGCAAGAGAGGCACTTCGGCCAGGAAGGCACCTTACATCCCCAAATCACGACCTGCTGCGACGGTGACCGCGTCTCCAGTAGCCTCAGGTTCTTCCACTTCTCCGTTGCTGGTGATGCCAGCCAAACCCAATTTGACACGCGTCTTTCCTAATTTGATGAACAAATGGAAACCCTTGTCTCCAGGAACTTCTCCTCCAGTGGTGACACCCCCCACCTCTTTAGCTGCTGCTAACAATGTACCCTCCTCAGAATCAAAATTCAAGAGAGATCGGACATGTTACAGAGTTTACTGGATTTATTCAAGCAAGAACTGATTTAGTCCGTTGCGAACCCCTCAACGACGCGTGATGCCTGCCATTTAAATAATACGAAGGACTGACTATCAGTGGCGACGCATTCCACTATAAAAAAAGATCTGAGGCAAACGATGGGTATCAGTGTTTTTGTGCTCCTGAACGCCAAAAGATGTCACATAAAAGAAGTGCACACCACCACCATCGTCGTTCTCCTGTCCAAAAAGGAAAAAGAAAAGGACATTTGACCCCGTATCCGAAAAAACGCTTAGCCAAGCATCGACGTTTACCCCAGAAAAGACCACATCGTCCAAAGAAAAAGAGAAGCAACCAAAGGCGAGGATTTTTTGGCGCTGGAATGGTAAAACATGCTCAAACAGTCTGGTCTATCAAACGTTATCCAAAAATACATCCCCAAAAAATAAGACAAAAAGACGCATGTCAAGCAATGGACTTCAGTGTATTTTTTGCTCCTGAACCAAAACGATGTCCCCTAAAAGAAGAGCACACCACCACTATCGTCGTTCTCCTGTCCAAAAAGGAAAAGGAAAAAGAAAAGAACTGTCTCGTAGTTTGACCCCGCATCCGAATAAACGCTTAGCCAAGCATCGACGTCTACCCCAAAAAAGACCCCATCGTCCAAAGAAAAAGAGGAGCAACCAAAGGGGAGAATTGTTTTGCGATATTGAAAAAAAAGTCTTCACATTTTTGACGAAACAATAGTCAAAAAGTTAGTCAAAATGATTGATTGCAAACCCTTCGACCTACCCCAAAAATAAGATAAAAGGGTGTGTGCCAAGTCATCAACGTCAGTGTATTTTTTGTGTGTGCCCTGGAACAAACAAAGATGTCACCCACCCCCAGAAGCCATCCCTCTTCTACCCCCAAAGGAAAGAAAAGGAAAGGACTGAGTCCTCGTTTAGCCAAACATTTGGGACATGTTGTCCGTCCTGTCCAAAACCCACCACCCATGCGAAAACATATCATTCAAACAGCCTCCAAAGACGTCATCGATACCGTGTGGGAATGTTATCTGAATGTCTTGAAAGGAACGATACCTTTGTCTCAACATCAGAGAGAATGCTTAGCCAAGCATCGACACTTTCTTCACCAAATGGTCCAAAAGAAATACCCATCCGTCAAAAGAAAAAGATGTTAGTGCAACGCGGAGGATTTGTGCGCCTATTGTTAGCACCCATACTAACAGCCGCATTGGCACCACTGATTACAAGACCCGCGGAAGCTACTGCTTCACAAATGGCTCAAAGATAAAAAGGATCAAGAAGATCAAAAAGGTCTCTGGGGTGAAAAGATCTCAGACGTGACCTTTGGAATCTAATGGAAGGACGAAAACCTGACTTTAGTGCCTTGCAAACGATGGATGGAATTCCATCGTTGGCAAGAACAACGGTCCCCGCATTTACCACCCAATCCTCATTTGACCGAGATGTCCCAGTCACAACACGAATTGCAACCGTTGATGGATCTCAGCGATTTGCCAGAAACGGTCAAGTATTGCAACGATTTACAACTCTTTCACCAGAAAGCTTAAGACGAAACAGCTCGACCAATTCTGAAAGATTTTAAGACCCTGATGAAAAGTACATCACCACCACCACCACCACCCGAAGAGACCAATACAGAAAAAGGAGAAGAAGAATTTCAAACTCCACCAGAAAAAGTACGCAAGTTAACACCATCAACATCCAGAACTGGTTGGATTAAAAAGACGATGGTAACCCCTTCTTCCTCAGACGAAAAAAGGAAGGTGAAGACAGAAGTTAAACAAGAACTGTTTACCCCTGTTCAGATATCCTCCTCGACACCTATTGCTCGTCGGACACGCAAAGCATTACAATCCAAAAAAAATACTACACGAAGAAAAGAGTAGCATCCGTGAACAGTGGGTGACTTCTTTAAAAAAAGTCCTGATGGAGAATTTGTTAGCCAGCATTTACTACTATCCATCCCATCCCGAGGGATACGGAGGAGTTCAGAAATTGTATCGTGCTGCCAAAAGTATCCGTTTACCTCAAGTGCAACGATGGTTACAAGAACAAGCCACGTATACCTTACACAAACCCATTCAACGAAAAATTTCCAGAAATCGCACCCGAGTGGAGGGCATCGATCATCAATGGCAAGCCGATTTAGCCGATGTCTCTCATTTGGCCACCTACAATCGTGGCTACAAATATTTGTTTTGTTATCGACGTCTTTTCCAAATTTGCCTGGGTCGTGCCATAGATTTGCAGATCGAGCACTGAGTTAGTGCGAACCCTAAAACTGGTGTTGAAAAAAAGTGGTCGTCGCCCTCTTCGATGGCAAACCGACAAAGGCACCGAATTTCCGAACCAAGCTTTCCAAAACGAATTAAAGAAACGAGACATTCATTTTTTCACCCTGAGAATCCGGAAACCAAAGCCAGCATCGTGGAACGTTTTCAACGCACCTTGAAAGAACGCATGTGGAAATATTTTACGATTTTTTTGTGTGATAGATTTATGTTCATAAATCTATGTTTGTGTAATATGTCTATGTCTCTATGTCTCTTACCCTGTCTCTAACCACGTCTCTATGTCTATGTCTCTATTTGTCCCTAGAGTAGCGCGTATTCAGGTCAGCCCCTTGCCACACTGTTCCGCCGGATTGAGGTCGGCCACTTGCAACATTGCTGCCAGTGTCCAGTACCATGACGTCACCCTTCTCCAATTCCTATTGACTCTAGACAGGCCCAATCCATTGTCGCTATACATTCTCTACGTTCAATTTCCATTGACCCTAGAGTATCCCACCCATGTTAAAGTCCCATAGACCCTATAGTGCAAACGACCAAATTTAACACGAAGACCCATACTCCCTAATGTGCCCCCACTCACTACTCATATTCAGTCTTATCTGGTGTAAAGTTGTCGTTTAAAATAGCAATTCCTAGCCAGAAAATTAAAAAAAAAATATTAAAGTAAAACATAATTCCTTGTTTTATAAAGGCTGAGGAATTGCTATTAAGATTTTATGAACAATGACGTTACCTAAGTAAATAATGAAGTAAATTAAAAAATATTCGTATGAAAATGGTAATAATTGTGAATTTTATGCAAGTTGATATTGTAATTACACAACAGATGTTTATACTTTTAATCTTGATAAGATTTAACATTTGATCTTGTTCTGTTAGCAATTTGTCACCTGTTATTCAGTTAGATTTCAATCATTTTGAAGTTTGTATCAGGTACCATAAGAAACAGAGGAATCAGACATAATCCCAATATAATAGTAGTTTAAACCATCCAAGAGACTAAAAAAAATCGATATAAAATAGTTAATGTTGAAGTAATGTATCAAAATATTGAAAAGTCTGGATGATTAATTTATGATCAAATAATAGTTAACAATAATAATAGTTACTTATTTTATGTGTTCATGCTATTTAAATAATATTGTTTGGTTAAACCTGTATAAAATGGTGGACTGGCTTAAGATGGCGAGCCATGTTTATTTTTAAATGTTCTTATAGTGAGCCAAGGATCTTCAGATAATTTAAATGTATTATACTTTTAAAAAATGATGATGAGCTAGCATTTTCTCACAGATTTAAAAAGTACTATTCATAGACGAGTGAATTTATATTTTTAAAAAATTATTAGGGACCGAGCTTTTTACTTGCATATTTTGAGAGAACATCTACCATTGCCAAATATATTTTTATTCATTGTTATACTTTTCATACTCTTGTATGCCATTGATGTCTGTCTTCTATGCGACTAACATTAACCCTTCTTTGGGGAGATCGTTTCCTAGCTTGATTTTAATGCTGTTTCCCATTCATGTAGATGTGATGATTTTGAGCACAAGTCTTTGAATAGGTGATTGAATTTAGTTTCTACTTTAGCTCTATGTTGTTGGGATGCTAAAGTATAGTTTTTATTGCTGCTCATGTCGATGACGTGACTGGCCAGCTTGTCTGTTTTTTCTTGGTTGGTATTCGCCCCTGTAATTCTAGAGATATTGTTTACAGTTTTTCCCGTAATGGATTTAATTTTGTCCCATACTTGCTTTGGGTTGGTTTTGGTGTTTAGTTTAGAGCAGAAGTTTTGCCAAGTTTTTTCTTTAGCTTCTTTGATTATTTGTTTTAGCTGTCTTTCCTTATCCTTGTAGTTTGTGAAATCTAGGGAGTTGCCTGTGTGTTTAAATCTATTTAGTGCTTTCTTTTTCTCCCTGTGTGCTAGTTTACATTGGTCGTTCCACCATGGGACTGATTGTTTGTTATGGGTCCCACTTGTTTTGGGGATGCTGTTTTCTGCTGCTTCTTTTATGATGGAAATGACGTTATCATAATATTTGTTGACATCTTGGTTTTCTAGTTGATTGATGTTGACATTTGCCAAGATTTCTGTAAAGACTTGCAATTAGCTTTACAAAAGAAGAGAAGAGTACAATCCTGCCTCACCTCATCCTTTGAGCAAGTTGTGAGGTGAAACCCATGGTGAGGACACCTCCACAGCGCCAAGCACCACTGCCACCAATACTACCATCACCAAGACTTGTGGTTCCCCAGAGAGAAAACTGGGAAGAACTGGAGAGCCAGAGACAAGAATGGGAGCCTTAGCGACCACAACATCCATGGGTGCAGAATAGAAGAAGGAGGCAAGAACAAGTCTTCACTATCTCTCAAACGGAGGAATGGGATAGTGGAGCCACTCAAGCTGCCTCCGCACTCCCAACCATATATATACATTGGGAACAAGGTTGGAGGCGGCGTTGTGTCTGTGGTGCCCGGCCTGTGAGGTGTCGCCATTAAACAGGTGCATCTGAGGCTTAAAAAAAAAAAACAGCCCTTCTCAGGGCTAACCAGATCTCTAGAAACGAGAGACTAATCAAGTTGCCCAAAATAAAATTGTGTGTGTGTGTGTGTGTGTGTGTATTTGTTTGTGTTTGTGTGCGTGTGCGTACGTGTGTGTTTTTCTTTTTCCCCTTAACAAACCCCTTGTCCGTACTCTAAAGAGTGTTTGTTTTGTGTGAATGTGAAGTAGTGTAACTATAAACACTAACTCCTTTGCTGGTGTGTTTGTAGTTAATGGTGTGATTTGTAAATAAAACCTTTCCTTCTCCACTATGTATTGATAGAAAGTTTTGTGGTTTTGTTAGTATTAGTGTGTTATTTTGTATAAAACTTTAATTTAAGTTAGCAATCTCAATACTATGGGCTGTTTGGTATGTGACATGGCTAGGTGGTAAGAGGGGATGTTTTCCTTCACGTCCGTGCTGTAGGGATATAATGCGCAGCGTTCGTCAATCGCGCCATACAACATTGAATAACAAAAATAGCTTCTAAGCACATGCAGAAGATGATGAAGTTGCAGGAGGTTGTAGAGGATCTGGGAATGGTGGAAGAAATGCTGGTTAGATTGGAAGATGGTTGTTATAGCCCCCGCCGAGTAAAAATGGAGATAAATAATTTTAAAAAGGCCAAGGAACGATTAAGAGACATGATCAAGGAGGAAAAAGAGGAAAAGGAGATGAGAAGATGGAATGATAAAAATGAAAAAGAAGAAGAAACCGAAAAGAGGAAGCAAGAGGAGGAAAAGGAAAAGGAGGAGGAGAGGGAAGAGGAAAAGAAGAAGAAGAAGAAGACGAAAAATGTGATGGAGAAGATGAGAAGTTGGTGGAGGAGAAAAAGAGAGGACACAATAAAGAAGAACGTTAAAAGGCCCTTTTCAGGGCCACTCCATTGCCTCGAAAAGATATATATTCTCTCTTGCCTAAACTTTTTTTTAGTCTTTTTAGTCGATTATTTGTGTGATAGGTTTATGTTCATAAATCTATGTTTGTGTAATATGCCTATGTCTTTGTCTATGTCTCTAACCTTGTCTCTAACCACGTCTCTATATCTATGTCTCTATTTGTCCCTAGAGTAGCGCGTATTCAGGCCAGCCCATGCCACATTGTTCCTCCCGATTGAGGTCAGCCACTTGCAACATTGTTGCCAGTGTCCAGTACCATGACGTCACCCCTCTCCAATTCCTATTGACCCTAGACAGGCCCAATCCATTGTCGCTATACATTCCCTATGTTCAATTCCCATTAACCCTAGAGTAGCCCAAGCATATTAAAGCCCCATAGATCCTATAGTGCAAACGACCAAATTTAACTCTAAGACCCTATACACCATAAAGTGCCCCCATTCACTACTAATATGAATAGATAATACTTTACGGTATTATCATGGTTGGCTTCCCACAGTAGTCAACAAATATAATAATAGGTTCATCAGATATTTATATTTCGGTACAATAACCTTCTCACCATCAATATACATTTTAAAAATAATGTTTGAAATAAATGGATTATGAGAGTTATTTCAGATTTCTGTGTTATGATCCTTAAAGTTCAGTTGTGCACACTCATAAATCAATTATCGGTGCATCTTAAACATAAGAAAATTTACATAAATATTCCAAATTTAAAGATTGGTTAACTCAACAATCTACATGAGCATTAGAAAGGCAAGCTAGGAAAAGATCTCACCAAAGAAGGGTTAATGTTAGTCGCATAGAAGACAGACATCAATGGCATACAAGAGTATGAAAAGTATAACAATGAATAAAAATATATTTGGCAATGGTACATGTCCTCTCAAAATATGCAAGGGTTAAGAAAGTGAAAAAGGGAGACCATATGCACAAAATTTTTAGAGAAATATTTAATGACAGGAAACCAAACAGTATACAGTTCGAAGAAGGAAAATAATTTCAGAATCGAAATGTTAAGGGAGTATTGAGAAAGAAAATGTCCAATACATATCCACTTACTCGGAAAAAATAAGATCTGTAGTGAAAAGGAAATAATCGAACTCTTAAGAACAGAATGTGGAAATATTTTACTGAAAGTTAAACCTGAAAATTGGTAAATATATTACCTATACTTATTAATGGATATAATTCGCATCATATATATATCACTCAATAAATCAATTGACCATAAAACTGATCCAAAGTGTGGATTAAGTTGTTTCGTTTTTCATGTATATTCAAATGTGTACTTAACTTTCGTCCATCATGGTAACTTGTTCTTTAGATTATGGAAACAGAATATTTACATAACTAACTTTTGCCCATGATTGCTAGTTGTAAATATAATATTTACATAGCATTTGAGTTTGGAACATTATAGGCCCAGTCTTGTTTACAATTAAACTCGAATTTTCCATTGAAATGATTCACATCTAGGTCAAGTAAAAATATGTATAAATAGGGATGTGATAAACAAATAAACCATTCATGTTTTAGATCACTCTGTTAGATATAATTCGAGAGGAATTATTTATTTAGTTAAAATACTCACTGGAATTACTAAAGTGCTCATTAACTACTCTTGACTATCGTAAATTCATTCAAAGACATTCTGGATTGCATTATTGTGTTGCAACAAGACATTCAAGACTATCGGAATTCTCTTGGAACATTCAATATTTGTCCACTTGTGATAGAACATTTAGGATTATTTCGGATTTAATTCACAATAGTGTAAGTATCTCTTCAATTTTCTCTTTGCATTGTAGATAAATAATATCTATTTTATAAACACTTAGAACTAAAATATTAATTTAAAAATACTGTTAAATAAATAGGTTAGCAATTACTTAAATATATTTTGGGAAAAAGTTTAAGAAAAAAATCAGAAAAACAATTATGAAAATAGTAATATTGAAAAATTTATTTAAAAGTGATTGAAAAAACTTGAGAAATAAATAACCTATGTATTACATCCATTCTTAGATAATGTATTACAGAAAATTCAGAAAATGTCATTTGTTTTAGCGCATGATGGGCTATGTTTGGCGGCAAGTATAGCTCAAAAACTTGCGAAATAAATAATATGTGTATTACATCTATTCTGAGAAAATGTATTACAGAAAAATTCAGAAAATGTCATTTTTTCAGTGCATGATGGGCTATGTTTGGCGGCAAGTAAAGCTGGTGGAGGAAGAACCTGGGAAAACCCCATTAAGAACCACCGATCCATCGGAAGCTACTGGCAAGCTTTCTCGCATACCCATATTGGCCGAGCCCGAGATTCTGACCCACACGGACAGTTGACGGTGATCGAAAAAGAAGCGCGTTGGACAAAATGGTCACCCAGAAAAGTAATTACAAAAGTGTTAAAATAAATATTATTGGAATAAAGAACTGTGAAATGAGCAGCCTAGCTATTACATAAACAATCGATATAACAACAACATAACGTACTACTAAAGAATTAAGAAAATAAACATTCTGAAAAAGATCTTTTTTAAATATGTTTTTAACATAAATAGCATCGCGATTTAGTAGTAAAATACCAACATCGTAAAAACTTAAATTGTTACCACCTTTAATTAAGGTTCCTTCAAGGAATGCAGTTATTTTGAAAAATTTTGAGAATTGACTTAACGTTAAAAAAAGTTTATATTAATGCCCGATTGGGATTGGAGATTTGATAATTTTGCTGTATCTAAAATATCAGTAAAGTCTGTGAAAAAGAGAGAGAGATACACGCGTAGATATTCTGATGGGGAAAATATTACTGAGAGTGAAAGATTCACACAAAAATTAATATCTACACATGAAGATAATTATATAAATTTTCAACAAAAAAAAAAAAATATTTGTATAAAAGTGTTTTCTTATTATGATTCAGAGTTACATTTAAATTACAATCCCCTTAAAATTTCTTGTAATAATATTGCCAACACAACGGAGATTTAAAAAAAAGAAGAAAAAACAAAAGAGGGATCTGTAAAAATGTTCCAAAATTATCAAAAAGACTGACAGTTTCTATTGTGATATATCGAGTATTCGAAAGTATCGCCTTGGATGCGGGAGGTCATGGGTTCGAACCCCGGCCGAGTCATACCAAAGACTTATAAAAATGGTACTAACAGCTGCCTCGCTTGGCGCTCAGCATTAAGAGGTTCGTGTTAGGACTGATCGGCCTGGTGTCAGGATAATGGGACTTGGCGGGACATCATGCTACATATCTGCAGCATGATGCCCCATTTCTAGACATCGCTATAAACTGCCACACTGCAGACATCGTAGTGATATGACTGAAACATTATTAAAGCTACGTTAAAATCAAAATCACACACACACACACACACACACACACACACACCATTTGAACGTAAAATTGGTCCCATACATAACTGCCAGCAGAATTATGATTCATGAACAGATGAATAGATGAAACAACTGAACATATTCCACATATTCCATTAGGATTCAGTTTGCATTTTGAGTTTGTTATGGTAAATATGATCCATTAGTACAGCAAAAGTGTACAAAAATTAAAACTAATTTTAAAAACTGTGTAGGAAAAATTAAGTCATAAAAATACTACAGAACTTATATTAAGAAAAAAAGACGAAAAGCGTTATAATTCAACTTATATTTATCAAATAATTATTAGTTCCGAACTTAAGCTGTAAATCAGAATATCCATGAGTCAGGTTAAGACGCTATAGCAAGCAAGTATATCTGATGTTGCAACTTAAGGTCTTAAACCACAAAAAGAAGAAGCGAAACCAACAAGTTTAGTAAAATCAACAAACAATTTATTTCTCTAAAAACACTTATAGGATTGTAAATAAAATTCAAATAATCATAATGGTCCCATGACAAGTTGGATAATATAGCATATTTCGAACGAATTCCAATAGACTTGAATGTCCTGATGCACCACAATGGTGCAATCCGGAATGTCTTTGAATGAATTCACAATAATTAAAAAATAATATGTATTCCGAAGTCAATGAGCACTAAGTATTTCCAATGACGAATTTAAATAAATAATTCCTCTAGAATTTTATATCTGTACACAACTGTAAAGGATTCCAACAGACTGATCTTAAATGACGAATTAATTATGTTTACCAAGTCCCTATATGTACAGATTTTCACTAGACCCATAACATTATAGAATGTGAAGATTTTCCAACAGAAAAATGTAGTCTACTGTAAACAAAACTGGCTGTGAACTCAAAGTTTACGTAAAACAGGTTGATTAAAACTTACAATCATGGACAACAGTTAGCTGTGGAGATATGTTGTTTCCAAAGGACCATTATCTTAAAGTGCAACCTTCAATCATGGACAAATGTTAAGCACACACTATAGATATTACAATGTATTATTAAATTCTTTTATGGAACTTAATATGTAAACTTAATTGCATAACACAGGGTATGAAACTTCTTTGCACATTTAGGTGAAGTAAATATTTAAATCACACAACTGAATCAATTAATACAATATTTTCTAAATCCAGACACGTTATAACAAAATGGCAATATAGGCCCCAACTTAAACTTCATCGCAAGGTCAATCAACAGTAGAAACTCATAAAGCGAGTGACAAAATGAATTATACATCACTGTACCAACAAGTATATATTTTCGATAGAAATACAAGTTAATACAACTTACTCTGTGTGCAAGTACATATTTTCGATAAAAATACAGGTTAATCCAGCAAACTCTGTGTGCAAGTATATAGTTTCGATAGAAATACAGCTAACTCTGTGATCATATGATGTAATAAGTCCACACATTTTATATCAAACATGTACAATATCAAAGATGGTCTGAGGGTGAAAAAAAATGAATCTTTTGAAAGTTTATTCTTTGTCTGCTGTTGGCGCACAGATCTCAAACGATCTCGACTAAGCGTTGTCGAACAATAGAATGCAAAGGTGAAAACAAATTGACTGAAGAATTAGTGAATCAATTAAGGAATGTTATTGAAGGGTCAGAAAAAAAACACCCTATGGATTTGACACAATGGGAGAATGTTATTCCTGTTTATATAATTACCAATCGTTTTTGTAATAATTACATCGTTTTAAATATCAAAACTTGTCCTAAGGTTTGGTGGAAAAAAACATTTATCGACAAAAAGGTTATAAAGTAAGTCATCACGATGTCCTATCTGATAAATAAAGAGTAATTCTAATTTTAATTATAAATATTTAAAATATATACCTCTATTTATCAATATGTTTGATAACAATGAATGATTATGAGCAAGAAGCTGCTAGTATAACCAACAATGGTAAAAACTACTTTTCATTTTTAAAAACCTTGTTTAGCTTGCAAGTTCGAACACGACAGAAAAGATATCTTTGTAAAAAAGACCAATAAGATCCTTACAAAGTTTTTATTCCATAGATCAATCTTTAGAGCAATTTGCGCAAGATCTAAATGATAATAATTTGGAGCAATGCAAGTGGTTGAAGAGAGCAAGTTCAACAAATATCTAAGAAAAGATATATATATATATATATATATATATATATATATATATATATATATATATATATATATATATATATATGAACAAATGGATCCTTTTGATAAGTATAAAGCAAGAAAAGTACCTAATATTAAAGCATTTTTATTCGAATTCATCCGGATATTTAATTAGCGATTATCAATGCGTAAATAATGTGATGACAAATTTTATTGCATAAACTTAAGGAGAGTTTCAGGACAAAAGTGTGAAAAAAGACAACAAAAAAAAAATGTAAAATTGTTTTTGAAGGTTTAATTAAATATACATTTGATCCTGCTCACAATTTCAATGCACCCAAACTAGTTCATAATGCAAGTTTAAAAATAATTGGCGGCAAACTAGAAGGAATAGCTGATTATGGCAATTTTCGTAATAACTGAATTAGGAATTATAGATGGAATTAGCATGATATAGCATAGATACGTTGAAGAAAATAACGAATATTATGCTGATTCTGAAGGCCAAATGAAATACAATGCAGAATATGATACATCAAAGTGAAGGCCATTCATTGTGTACCATGATAATTTGTACGACTGCGCTATGAGATAACTAGTACATCTAAAAAGTCTACTTAGATGGGTTTCGCACAACAGTTTTAAAAATTATCTTTTACCAATAGAAAACCTTATTACCAATGAGTTTGATTATCTCCATTACTGAAGAAATTGATGGAATATATATATATATATATATATATATATATATATATATATATATATATATATATATATATATATATATATATATATATATTAGTTAAACTATTATACACCAATGAAGGAGATGTTTTCAATTATCTTTATTTCAAGTTGCAAATAAAGTTAGCATTAGAACTAAATCATTCATAGAACTAAACACACCTTTGAGACTAAAAAAACAACTAATTTGGAAAAGATTTCTTCAAATGTATGAACAATTCATGTTAACCAAAAAATATATACGAATGAAGAAAATATACTTTAAACTGCAAAATGATATCTTATTTGCAAGAAGAACCATAAAGATATAATATCAGCAAACATGAAAAACAAATCAAATAAAACTAACATAAGCAATTTATGGTGGCTTTACAGTATTATAGAAAGTAAGATGCTTATGAACGACTTCAACTACTAGAAACCGAAACAACCAATATGGTGATAAATGAAATGTTACTGACGGGTTTTTAAAGAAACATTTGTGATAATGTAAAGATGAATATTCATGTACAAACATAACTTGTATGATGATAAAATAAACAACAGATAAACAACAGAATATTTAGTTTTCTGATGCAAGTAAATACAAAGGATAACATATTTAACATCATACGTTCAAAAAGAAATACCAGGAAGTTTTATAGTTGAATCATCCAGTCTGTCAAAAGCCGCCAAGGGAGCAGCAACACAGTCATGACGGGGTGATCTGACTGAAACGACGCAAGAAACAACGAGGCTACCATAGGAAAGGAAATACGCACCATGACACATTTCATGAAACTGGTCACAATTTGGCAAATGTTCAAGACATTCATCTGTAAATCAACATTAAGGAAAATGCGGAATTACACAAAATGTATATATACTTTATTTCCGAGGGTCAGCAAAACATCCAAAATAACCAGATCAAAAACATATATTATCAATAATCTCGGTTATGTAAAATGGAATAGTTTGGCTTCTTTAATATTACTCAAGAAGAGGAAGAAGAAGATGAGAATGAGGTTGATGACGATGATGTAGAAGAATGAAAGTTATGCTTATCATGTGATTTCAACGTAACAAAGCCGAGGAATGTTTCACAAGTAAGCAACAAATTAACTCGCATGAAAACTCTAATAGTAAGTAATGTCCTAACCTCATAATAGGAGATTGAGAAAAGTTCGTTCAATTTAATTTTTGTTGCTATCTCTAAAATGAGTGGTGGAATGTTTCCATTGCTCGCGGCTATTCAAACGTTGTTGGCGGCTGCGGTTTCCGCGGTTGCCAAAGCGGATGAGATAGAGGCCGTCGGAACCCCATGCTGAATCGCTCTGTAAAAAGTAATTGTGTAGTCTATATGGGCGGACTCGAACGGGGAAAGGTTTTCGATTGTGAAATCATCGTTAATAACAATGCAAGCGAATCTTCTCGCGCGTGTGTTGACCAATTTTGATTTACTCGCGATGACAAAATCATTAAGCACTTCTGAAACGTCTTCATGCGAAACGAACTTGTGTCGATGCTCCCACGCGCGTGAAAAACCTGCATCATCAACTTGGATTCGTCAGGGACCCAAAACTCACTGGGCTGGATACATGGTGACACCTCAACATCGTTTCCATTTTGGCTCGTGAAGGCTGGCAACCCCACGCGAAGTTGTTGAATAATTACATGGTTTCTTTGTCCTGGGCACTCCTCGACGACAGAGTCGTTTACTGTTGTTTTATTCAATGCTGTCATTACAAACACTGATGAACGGCACAATATATGGACATCTCGTGAGCACTCGGGCGTTAAACGACACCGCAGTTACTTGGCGAAGTTGTTAGAGAAAATATGCTTAACTTATCAAAATGCCTGTTGACGTTTACTGACGAGAGAGCGCAGCAAGCCGACGTGACGCGGATGTCGATTACACCAGGTGTACCACAAAATCATATTTGGTTGAAGTTTTCATGATCATACATAAAACTGCAAACTTCTAACGTTGACATCAATGATGTTCTGAAGCTGTGATGCGCCATCGCGAGACATCTGGCTGAAATCATTGAGAACCAGGGCCTCTATCAAAGACTACATCGATGCATATATGGAGATGAAAGGTAAAAAGATCCGGCAATCAAATGACTGGAGAACGTAATATCCCATCGACGAGGAGGATACTTAAATTAAACAATATGTAAATATGAAAATCGGCGAGCGATTAACTGAATATCAAAGTCGAGGATAACAAACACCAGATGGGCCATACGAACGTTTATCATTTTCATTTAGTCCAAGCTATATATCATTTGATGTGTCACATGTTATTATTGTTAGGTTTCATCCCTAAAGCAACTTTATATTTGTTGCTGATAGACCCGGATATTATTTCTATTGCTATATGGTGGTTTCGTGACATTAGATTATTAAAACACGGACAATCATCCGATGATCATGATGCTTTAGTATTATGGCAAATCCTAATTACCGGACATGGACATTTTTGTCGGTTGCAGCCTCGTTCAAGATTAACAAGTTTGAAAGAATACAGATATGGGAACAATTGTCAAAAATGAACTGTCTATTAACCGTTTTTATACTTATATTAAAAGACAGCTAACTTTGATGGTTGATGCGGAGATCTCTTCAGTTCACAACAATGTTGCGGTGGACTAGTTGGGAGAGCATGATAACATTGATGGTGATTTTGTGCCGCTTGTCGACGAATATCTGCGTGAAAACGGTGTCAATAATCCCTCGTATAAAGTTAAATTTAATCTACGCGAGGGTCAGATAGAAATTGATCGTTGGAACCACCTTGAAATACCAATACCATCTCGAGACCAGCTTGGAATTATTGGATTAGTACGCGAAAACACTCGGTCGATGAAAACTACGTAGCTGTCGGGCGTCGAAACATCTAGAGACTGTTTCTACAACGATAAAGTGGAATTTACTGATAAATCGATGTCGGTTAAGTCCCCGTCAATTATATCGAGCAAATATTATTATGTATATTTAATTTGCATTGTTTGTTAGTTAGGTTTTTATACTTTATGTTATTTCATTATATGCTGTGGGTTATGTAAAGATGTAATTTTGTAGTTGACCTTGTCCAAAGTCAGGTTGTTTGGGATTTAATTCGCACCCGTGAAACAGCATCCGTACAGGATGAACCCTCTCAAACAGGAATATTTTTTTTTAAAAATTCAGTGTTTGCTGGAGAATGCTGGAGAACAGAACCGAGTACAAGTGACTGGAGTTCACCATGCATTCTTGTGCTGAAACCAGATAATATTTTCAGCATGTACACTGACTATGGAAAAGTGAACAGTGCGCCAAAAACAGATTAATTCCCATTGCAAGAATTGATGACTGCATTGATAAAATTGGAATTGCAAAATATGTCACGAAATTTGACTCTCTGAAAGGATTCTGGCAAATTCTACTGACGGAACGGGCAAAGGAGATTTCGGCATTCGTGACCTCAGATGGAATTTATCAATATAAAGTGATGCCCTTTGAGATGAAAGGTTTCCCTTGTACTTTTCAACGTTTAATAAGCATGATTACATCTGGAATAGATAATTGTGATGATTACGTCGATGATATCGTCTATAACGACACCTGGAAAGATCACTTAGAGACAATTTAGACATTTTTTGACAGACTCACTGATGCAAATTTGACAATTAATATATCCAAACGTGAGTTTTGCCCTGCTTGTGGGTCATGGACAAGTTAAACCAATATATGTTAAGGTCAAGGCTATCTCTGAATTCCCTGTTCCTATCAGTAAAAACCAATGATGCGATTTTTGGGCATGGTTGGATACTATCGGAAATTTTGTTCCAATTTTTCCATAATTACAGAACCCCTGACAAATTTATTGAGAAAAAGAAAACCAAGTTTCACTGGTCTGAAATAAGTCAGGAGGCTTTTGATAAGTTTAAGGCCATACTTAAGAGTGCGCCAGTTCTTTCAGCTCCAAACTTTGGTTAATCATTTAAAATGTCGGTTGATGAAAGTGATGTTGGGGTTGGTGCAGTATTGATTCAAGAAGACAAAAATGGTGTAGATCATCCAGTGTGCTTTTTTCTCTAAGACATTAAATAAGCACCAGCGAAATTATTCCACAATCGTGAAGCAATGTTTGGCTTTGATACTGGCTTTGCAACACTTTGAAGTATATATTAGTTCAGCTCCTTCTCCGTTTATTGTATTTAGTGATCACAGCCCCCTTACTTTCATTGGCAAGATGAAAAACAACAAAACCAGAGATTAATAAGGTGGACTGTTATGTTGCAGTAATACATACCTAATATTATCTCTATGACTAAGGGTTTAATATTAGGATCATTATTAATAGATCATTATTAATAGAAGTAAACATATTTATCTTGTCAAAGACATTGTGTTTACCATGTTGTTTATTATAATTTTAGTAACGGACCTTCTAATTATATCCAAGATTTTATCTTGTAAACATTTGGAACCTTTCAGAATGAAAATTTCCATTAGGTAATAGTATTTTATTTTTAAAAAATGCGAATTGTGACGCAGGTCAGGTAGACAAGTAGAAAATCTTGTTCATTGGGAAATTATTTATTCCTGCAATAACATCTCAAGCAGACATCTGTCTTATTATTGTGTCCATTACTTCATATAGGCTGGAATTTATGTATTCAAATTATTTATTCAATGGAAACACAAAGTGCTCATCTAAAATAATATTATTGGCAATATAGACTTGGATTCATAATGAAATTCAAATAAGGATATTTTCTTTGAATGCATTGTTGTGATTCAAGAGAAGGCTATAACACAGGCCTTCATGGGTACATCAACACTTCCAGGTTGGATTTATTTTGGAATATCGCTAAAGTTTATTCAGGACTTTAATCATTAGGATTTATGTTAGAAATTCTAATATTATTTGGCATTTAATTCGCAATATCGTAGGTTCTTTTTACATATTTCACTTTTAATACCAGGGAATTAAACTATTTGTGGAGTTTTACAAAACGTGTCGGTTTTCGCTCTTTCTATTACTTAGGTTAAGACCATAGAGTCTTAATAATATTGACTCATTTAAGAATATAATGATCTAGACTTTTACTCAACAGGTGGGACAGTTGTTGAACAAATTCGGGAGAAACTGTTTCAGACACCAATCAACTGTTTAATCAATATGGTTCTAAGTTTATGTGGTGACAGGCTCCAAGAACGTACACTCACCGAAGACTTAAATATTCCTCAGGTAGATATTTTCTACGAGTGCATGGAAGTTGTACCAGTGAAGAAAGGTATTTGGCTGGAAGTGCATGTGCGTGTTGCACCTGGGTAAGGCCAGCCTGTTGAGCCTTTGTACTAAGCGATCGTATTAATAATATATGAATTGTTATGGAACCTCAAAGATACCGACGCAAATATTAATAATAATAAAGCGGAACAACTGATGCAAAATGAAATCACAAAGGGAACTGCTATACTCGCAAAATACGAACTGATGTGTAACATTGCATATGCTATTTGAGGGAATCGCGGCATAAACCATTATACGTACACCAGCTGGATTTCCTGTCGGAGCTATATCAATACCAACCGGTGTTGGAGGCGGTGTTGGTAAAATAATCAACGAGTACGTATTTATACACAAATTCTCGCAGCCGCACAAAGCAATCTCATCACAAATACCAAGCTAGATTCGGCGGCTGTTAAGGTAAAACGGTCACCACGTTCGAGATGATGCACATAGTCGAAACCGGAGCGGTAGCGCCGAGACAGAACCAAAACGGACACGACTACACGAGAATACGTGCGATGGTTTCAGGGATTCGCTTGAGCAGCAGAGAGGGTGAACCCTACAACTTTGTAGAGACCTTATTTTTGAAAATTAAGGGTTCCTATGAAGGCTGAAAAAAAGTTTTTGTCTTAATAATGAAAACTTCTTTAATTGACCAGATTTTTTCACGTGCTGGTCACATACGTTTGTCGTCCACCCTCTCTGCTACTATAAATTAAACAGCCAGTATAGATATTATCAATAATGAGTACTGGAGAACCACACTCAGCTAAATTAGCTCGAGAGCGACTAAAGGCAATTAAAAAATATCTACCCGTTCGTGATTCTGTTAAGCAACAACTACAATCGCGTCAGGAATCTCAAGTTGAATTTGAAGAGGATACAAAAAAATTATTTAAACCTATCACTGAGACCACTAAAGGTATTCAACCTGTGTTAGAGAAAACCGCTGAAGCAGCTGGAAAAATAGCAGAAAGAACTGAAAAAATAGCAAGAAGAACAAAAAAGACAAAAGAAATTTTACGTGAACTTCCAGCCGAAATAGCTGCTGCGATGCCAGTCCCGGAAATACCTGAGGATGAAGATCAACCTGAAGATGATGAAGCAGAAGGTGCAGAAGCACCAGCCCCTGAACCAAAATCAACAGGTCATATAAGTACTGCTGAATTGATAAATAAATTTGATGAAGAAACTATTAAGGTAATTAATAAATTGAACCAAGATGATCTAGCTGAGTTTGCTGTGGATAGTTTTAGTAAAAGAAGTAAATTAATGAAACTTGAACACGCAAAAGATATTAAAAACAATAAACAATGGCGAAAATATTTATATCGCATAAATATGAATGTTGAACAAGCTAGAGATGATGATCCATTATATAGGGATTATATTAGGAAAATTAATGATTTAATTCAATCAAGAAAAGAGGAGGAGGAAGAACAAAAACAACAAAAACAACAACAAAAACAATAAAAACAACAAGAACGACAACAAAAACAAGAACGAAAGAAACAAGCACAACCAAAACAAAAAACATTTGAGCAATCACTTCGTGATTATCCAGTATCACCAAAACCATCGAAACCAAGTAAAAAAGCACCATCAAAACCAATTGAAGAGGAATAAGAAGAATTTCAAGACGCTCCCGGCGCGACTGGAAGTGGTCTAGGAAGTGGTCTTATTACTTGCCCCAATAATGTCCTTGCTGATGTCGATCGATTAGAAATTCTCATCGGAGGAAAAAGAGCTGGTAATAATTCCCCAGAAATCATTAATGAAGTAGCTGATATTTGTAAACGATTATTTAGTGGCGGCATCATGGATATTAATGTATATCGGTCTCTTATTAATGAAATCGCCGACGATTATTACAGTGATTAGAACAATTAGTGATAAAAACAGTTAATAATAAAATGATCGTGCATGGTACTCAACGTGGACCTACCATGGTCAGGGTAATAAACTCTCGATTACCTGTATACAGAGCAACCTACGGAGATGGACTAGGTGATGTTATTCAGGGTCTGTTTAGAAGGATAGCCCCAAAAGCAATACCGATTGCAAAGCAGTTAGGAATGAAAGCTATTGATGTTGTTCGTGAAAAAGGTATAGGCGCTGTTGGTAATCTCGCTAGCAAAGCGTTTTCAGCAATTAAAGATAGACTATCACGATTAATACGCAGACCGACCCGACCTGTGAAATTACCTAGCACTGAAGTGATGCCCGCAAGTGTAAGTAAAATAATA
Source organism: Megalonaias nervosa (assembly GCA_016617855.1). Lineage (NCBI taxonomy): Eukaryota > Metazoa > Mollusca > Bivalvia > Unionida > Unionidae > Megalonaias > Megalonaias nervosa. Next base: position 30,379 of record JAECUM010060492.1, read on the forward strand.
AATCAAGCAGCTAATCAAAAACTAGCGGAGTTAGCTGATATCCCGATGTCGGAAAAGGAAAAAAATATAACCGCTAGTCTGATAGCAGGAAGTGGTCTTCGAGTTAGACGAAGACGATAATAATAAAGATGTTTAAGCGCGTATCTGACCCCGCGTTTGACATGGATGCACCAGTTCTCAAAGATGAGTCTGTGCGCGATTATCAGTATTATTCTTATGACGCACGAATTCCAGATCAGCGTGGACGAATTGAACTACAGGTTCAAGATACAAGTAGATATTTCTTACCCGCTGAAGCATTTATTGAAGTAGAAGGTGAAATTTTAAATAACGCTGTTCCTGCAGCACCAGTAGTATATGGAGTTGATGTTAGGGTTGGTTTTGTTAATAATGGTATTATGGCGTTATTTGATAGCGCTACGTACATGATTGACAGAAAAAATATTGAATCAATCCAGAAAGACGTTGATGTTGCAACGACAATACTAGGCCTTGCAAGATACAGCGACGATTATTCAAGATCGGCTGGTCCATCAATGATGTTTGTCAAGGATACTTCTGACCATCCTGACAGTAGAAATCAGGTTTTTCGACAGCCCAATAATCGAGCTGTTCCTCCTGCTCCTGCTGCTATTGAAGATCTACCTTTTCCAAATCCAGATTTCAACTTAGGATTTACAGCACGTAGATCAATGTTAAGAGGCGATAGGTGAAAATTTTCATGTGCAATTCCACTGTCACATATTTTTGGATTCTGTAGAAATGTCAGAAAAGTCATTTTCGGAGCCAAACACACAGTTGTACTAGTACGAAAAGGCACAGACGATAATGCATTATGGAGACCTATTGGTGATGCTGGTAAAGTAGAACTAACAAAACTTTCCCTGTGGATGCCAGTGATGACTCCGTCAATATCCGAAGATGACCGGTTGTTATCTTTTATGAGTCAAGGCGGCAAATCAACGTTATCATGGTTAACAATGACCACAGATGCTGTTCATAGTGCAGTTAATGGCTTATTTACATGGCAAATAGCTTCTCAGCAAGGTGTTTCTGCACCGCGACATATATTTATTGCGTTTCAAGATACTACACGATTAGACACACAATTACGAAATCAAATGGTGTTTGACCAACTCGGTGTTTCTGAGATTTCATTAAGGATAAATGGACATCAAGAACCATCCGAGGATATATTACTGAATTTTGGAAATAATCATGTAGCACGTGCATACCATCGATTAATGACATTATGGGACGTGATCAAAACATTGATACTGGTTTACAAATATCGCAGCTAGATTTTACATCGCTGTATCCGATTTATTACTTTTCACTAGAACATTTAGATTTAACCAGACAATCTGTTGTAGATATTCATCTTCGAGCTCGTGTAACAATAGGAGTTATTGCAAATTACAGAGCAATAGCCGTTATACTCAGCGATAAATCGATGTTACTCGAAGGTGTTGGTGGACGAATGAGAGTTATTGATGCTCCAGTAGAAAACATGTAATTAGATCGTTCATAATATTAATAATGTCATATCATCACGTTAGTGTGAGTCTGACTCCTGGTCAGATTAAAAAGCTGCAATCAGCATAAAAAAATAACTGTGGAATAAAAATATCGCTAAAGCGAGAACAGATGACCGGTGCAAATAAACTATCGTTGACCGAGCGTCAGTTCAAAAACTTCAATGACGCTAAAAAATCAAATAAAGGCGTTAAACTTAATCTTTCTGCGGGCGCCATCAAAAACATCGCTAAAACGGGTGGTATATTTCCGCTTCTTGCAGCAATACCAGCATTAATAGCAGCTGCAGCACCAGCTGTTGCAAAGGCAGCTGCGCTAGGTGCTGTTGGAACAGCTGCTGGAATGCCGTTAAAGAAAGCAACCGGACAAGGAATCAAAAAAAAGGGAAAGGGTCTAAGATTACCAGGAACCCCGCCTTCGTGGTACGGAAAGGGTCTAAGATTACCAGGGACCCCACACTGGTACAGAAAGGGTCTAAGATTACCAGGGACAGTTTACTAATAACACCCATGTCCAATTTTGATTTACTTAATGCCGCTAAGCAATTAAAAATAAAAAATTTTAGAGGTGTTTTTATGCGCGATCAATTACCTACCGTTGCAATGCAACATGAAACCGGTATTATTAATCTCGATAAAAATTCTGGTCCAGGCACGCACTGGGTAGGATATGCAATTGATCCACGTGGAATTATTTATTTCGATTCGTATGGATTAGCACCACCAAAAGAATTTCTTCATTACGTTAGCAATAATACTGCTCCAATCTGGTATTCAACGCTACCGACACAAAAAAATAACTGATCCTCCAATATGCGGTCGTGAAACCCTCGCTATGCTTGATGCTGTATCAAAATCAACAGCACCGCCTCATAAAGTCGTACACGCGTTCACTACGTTACGTCATAGTACTTAAACTGATATCAGTAAATATAATGGTAGATATTTACGGAAGATCCTCAGGTAGAACTCAGAAGGTCGATTTATCTAAATATGCAACTATTGATCAGCTCAGAAATGAAATCGATGATTTATTAAATATCACAAGTGTGGATCAAAATGAAGTCGTCGTTTTTCAGGACAAACAAGGACGATTAAAAACGAGTAACATACAACTACCAGATGTACTTGTACGAATTCCCAACGCGGTTGTTAATAATATCGTTACTTTTACTGATCAAGGTAAAATACAGGATTCCGGTAAGTCGGTTAACGACTATGTTAAGAAAACTGGTGATGTATTTACCGGTGACATTATTATGTCAAGAAGAAAAATTACGTATCTTGGAGATCCAATCGCAGATACAGACGCAGCAACAAAAAATACGTCGATGATCAAGAATCCAAATACGTGTCAGTGCGCGGTGGTATAATGCGTGCATTTCTCGACATGAATAATAATGGTATTAATAATCTCAGAACACCAGAAACAGATTTCGACGCTGCAACGAAGAAATACGTCGACGATAGGGAAATTCCAATAACGACTTCATTAACGACTATCAATGATGGAATTACTGCATTTAGAACTGAATATAATAATCACATACAAACATTTCTAAATTTCGTAGAAATGTAAACAGATCTATTAACGAATTTTTTGGAACTCCACCAACTGTTATTATTAATCTCGCTGACATTAACACAAGACTCAACGATATCATTAGTGGCATTCCTAACATTATTCAAAAAACTAATCTCGTTAAAATTCCTCACAAGCAGATCATTAATATCGTGTACACAGTCGCATCAGGAAAAGCAACATGGACACCGGAAAATAACACTCTTAAACATACCGCAGAGGTCACTGGTGTATACAGATTATCTATATTTTGTGCTGAAAAATTTACTATATTTACCGTATTTACATGGCGTCATTCAACCGATAATTTTTCTGGAAATGTGTCTATAGTGTTCAATAAAGATATCGAGGAAACGTTTATGCTAATAGCGAATGATAAAAAGTTAACCACAGCAGATTATTGGTGGTGTATTGAGTTTGTAGCTGAAATTCCCGAATTAGTTACTTAAATAAGTATAATGAATCAAGAGTCATTTATCGATGTTCAACGTCACAGATACGCTCAAGTATGTGAGTGTCAAACCAAACTAAAAAATATCATCGACGATTACACGATAAAGGTAAAAAATATCGTCGACGTATGGTTGTTATTGATATAATGGTATACTCGGTTTCTGCTGTTATTGCTGGAACTGGATTATTACTATCACCAATAACGATGACAGCGCCTGCAGTTGTAACAATTATAGTTTCAACGGCAACAACATGCGCAGGTATTTTCAGTATTATCTCTAAAAAAATATCTACGTGTACGAATGATAAACTAAACGAGTACGTGATGAAATTGCACACAGCAACAACCGCATACATTAAATTATGCTCGTATATTTCATCGTATCTCAGTGATGGTAAAATATCTGATGAAGAGTTCGTAACGATAATGAAAACCTACGATGAAGCGTTCATAGTGGAACGCGATACGTTCTCTAGTGACGGAAAGATGGAGAATTAAATAATAACGATAATAATAATGTCATCGTTAGAATTACTTCAGCAGATCGTGGCTAATACAACGCCGTCAAAAACTACTATAATATCATTAAGTTCAACCAATCCTGAATTTAGCGTTAATTTTCCGACTGCAATTCCAGTAAAGGAAATAGCATTAGCGCAATTACGAGTTTATTATAGTTGGCCTAATATTAGATCAAAACCGTTTGGTGGACAACCAGCAAGTAATTCACTGGTATTTGCGAATAAAAATAAACCGGATGGAACACCTGACTGGCAAGTTGTTGGAATTTCAACTGGCAGTTATCAAATAGAACAGATTAATGATGAGTTCCAACGCAGAATTAAATCTATCACGGGGAAAGAATCTAAAATAGCGATTACTGTTCACGAACCAACACTATCAGCGGCGATTGAAATAAATTCTCCTGATTACCTCGTAGATATTTATCAAAGTTCGATTAGATCCGTTTTAGGATGGCCTGAAGTTGCACCTGTTTATAATGGAGTTTCAGAACCAACTAAAAATGAGTTTAAAACGAGTGAAGAAAAATTCATTAATAATCCAGAATATCGAGGAAAATATCCATGGAATCGTATATTATTTGAATCTGATTCAAATAATAATATATACTACTTTATCGATTTTGACGGTAAAAGAATTCCCAAGATGACTAGATCAGTATTTAACATTATCATTACGCCAGAAGGGAGGCAACGAGATATTGTTGATGTAATATTTATTAAACAGTTTTTAGATACTCTCAAGCCTGAATACGATAAAACGTTTAATGATTTACGAAATTTACTTATTTCATTATCACAACATTATAATGAAAGTGTAAAGCAGCAAATAATTGAGTCAATAAAACATTTAAATGGTATCTTATTCGATTTATACATCGCCAATCGAAGTATTATAAATATTGCGACTAAACTCAATGGAAATTCTTACTCATCTCCAGAATTGAGGCAAGTATTTCTTAATCATTATAAAATAACAGAAAAAGATTTACAAACATTTGTTATACCAGATTTAAATAACGCTGAAATGAAGAAATCGTTAAGTGATCTTATTGAAGAATATTATCCGGGAGTAATTGACACGTGGAGAAAAATAGCCCCACCACCGGCTATACTAAAACACAATAACAACCCCTTTGGTGCCGATAGACATATATCACCAGGCATTGTAAACATAACATCAGTTATTGCAGTCAATCTGGTATGTGATGTTATTGAAGGTAGCTATCAGGTAGATCTTTCTAAATCTAGCCACCGCAGTGGCACTGCGGAGCAAGGGTACATATTATTCAGTTTTAGCCCGATTGTCCCTCCGGGCTCGTTAATTGTGTCAGAACCAATTAATCCCGTTTACCTGCGAGTTCATAATCCATTTCTGACAAGAATAAATTTCAAACTCACTGACCAGGCAGGAAACATTTTGGACACGAGGAACGAATCTCTAAATATAAACCTGTATGTACGCTCATAGAGCGTTTTTATTATAACAAAAAAAAATATCCGGATGTTTATTCTTTTGTTTACATAAAATCCGTACACAATGAAATCTAGAAAGCTGTGGCTGCATATTGATTATTCAATAACAGCTGTGCGTAAAGTTATTTTAAGACCGCTATATATTATAACTAAATCAATATCCGCTGTTACGGCCCATGCATAGACTCAGTGTTATACAGAATTATATATATTCTGGAAACTAGAAATATAAAAATCTCATTTTAGACAGAAAAATGTGGTTTTTGTTAAGAATATTGTAGTTTTTAGGAATAACGATATGACTGACACATTGGTAAACACATACTAACTTTGGTTTGGTGGCCGTAACAGCGGATATTGATACATACAGGTTTATATTTAGAGATTCGTTCCTCGTGTCCAAAATGTTTCCTGCCTGGTCAGTGAGTTTGAAATTTATTCTTGTCAGAAATGGATTATGAACTCGCAGGTAAA
>JAECUM010060494.1:0-14621 GCA_016617855.1 Megalonaias nervosa
TTTAAAAAACAATCTGGTTTCAACAATAAAAAAACCTATCCGGCCTTCTAGGTATCAAGAATACGACTGACTGACGAGCGCTCAGAAAGGGTTATATATTCACCCGAATCATCAACCCGTTCTCGCGAGATAGATTACGTGGTCTCATAAGACTTGAAATACGCAATAAGAAAAATGCCATTCGTCACGTAGGAAGAACCTCTATCTACTATCACTCTGAAATAAATATAAATATAAAACATTGTGTATTTAGACTAGACGAAATGACCTTGGCAATAGCCAATCGTTTTCGCGTAGCGATGCCACTACCGCGGACCAAGGTAAACTAAAAATATTGGAAATGTAATTCGTTTTACGTCTTAGATAAACAGAATTACTGAAAAAGAATTTCGAATCCCTGCAATAATCATTACAATAAAATGTAATGGAACAAAAATAAAAATAAAAAAGAATTCTAAAACTAACACACAAGCAATTTAATTATAGATACGTAATACTTCCCCCATAAAGAAAAAAGAAAGATTTATATAATAAAGCTTTCTTTTTACCATATGTAAATTTATACATGAGGTAAACAAAATTACATAAGAAAATTCTTATGAATTATATAAAGTGTATACGAAATAATATTTCTATACACGGGAAAGTGCATCTGCAATCAAATTGTCTTTTCCTTTGATGTGTCTGATGTTGAGATTATACTCTTGCAAAAACAAACTCCACCTCAATAATCTTTGATTTTTATTTTTCATCTTGTCGATGAAAGTAAGGGGGTTGTGATCACTATACACAACAACCGGAGAAGGAGCCGAGCTAATATAAACTTCAAAATGTTGTAATGCCAATATTAAAGCCAAACATTCCTTCTCGATTGTTGAGTAATTTCTTTGGTGCTTATTTAATTTCTTAGAGAAATAGCACACTGGGTGATCAACACCATTTCTGTCTTCTTGAATCAATACTGCTAAAACCCCAAAATCACTCGCATCCACAGACAATTTAAAAGACTGATTGAAATTTGGAGCTGTTAGAACCGGCGCACTTTTGAGTATGGCTTTTAACCCATCGAAAGCTTCCTGACATTTTTCGGTCCAGAGAAACTTGTTTCTCTTTCTTAACAAATTTGTCAGAGGTTCAGCAATATTAGAAAAATTGGAACAAAACTTTCGATAGTATCCGGACACACCCAAAAATCGCATCAGTTGCTTTTTACTGACAGGCACAGGAAAATCAGAGATAGCTTTAACCTTAGCATCAATAGGTTTAACTTGACCATGTCCTACAATATGTCCTAGAAAAGTTACACAAGCACGGCAGAACTCACTTTTAGATATATTGATTGTCAATAGCATCAGTGAGTCTTTCAAAGAATTTCCGAATCGTGGCTAGATGTCCTTTCCAGGTGTCGTTGTAGATGATGACATCATCAATATAAGCATCACAATTATCTAGACCAGAGGTAATCATATTCATCAAGCGTTGAAACGTACTTGTGGAACCATTCATCCCAAAAATGGGATTACTTTATATTGATAGAGTCCAGCTGGAGTCACAAATGCTGAAATTTCTTTCGCTCTTTCCGTGAGTGAAATTTGCCAAAATCCTTTCAGAAGGTCAAATTCGGTGTCGTACTTGGCATTTCCAATTTGATCAATACAATCATCAATCCTTGGTAATGGAAATGAATCTGTTTTTGTCACACTGTTCACCTTCCTATAATCAGTGCACATACGGAAAGTTTTTTTTATCCGGTTTCTGAACAAATATGCATGGTGAACTCCAATCACTTTTAATGGGCTCTATGAAATCGTTCTCCAGCAAATACTGAATTTCCTTTTCCAAGTATTTCTGTTTGAGAGGGTTCATCCTGTATGGGTGTTTTTTCACAGGTTTTGAATCTGCAATTTCAACGTCTTGAAAAATTTTGTTTGTCCTCGTAGGAATATCCGGAAACAAGTGCTCATATTCGAATAATAACTGTTTAAGTTCATTTCTTTCTTGTTGTTGCAAATGTAAAAGTTTCTGGTCTAGATCTTTCATAATTTCCGAATTCCGAAGATTTGTTGCTCCAAGATCAACGGTGTCCAATTGAATTTCTTCACTTAAATCCTCAGTTTGTGGGACAGGTACAGCTAAATTAATTGTATGATTTACTTATATGCTAGTACTCCATTAATTTATTTAGACCAGAGTACTATTATTATAATATAACTCATTCATTTTCTTCTTTACTTTGTAAGGGCCGTAAAATATAAATTGAAGAAAATTTTGAAGAATGAGCAAGAGAGAATGAACTCTATTACAGGACTCAAATATTCTCTCAAGCAAAGTTTTGTGAAACCATAGTTTCACTTTTGACTTGAATGGCGGAGTGCCAAATTCAAGCCTAACTAGCTGGAAAGTTGCAGGCATAAAATTTGACATTTGACCTGATGGGACAGATTTGGGAAGGCCAAATTGAGTAAAAAAACTTTATCAAAGCTTTTACTATAATATTCCTCAAAGGAACTGCCTCTGGGAATTTTGTTGACACACACATAATGGTCAACAAATATTGGTTGCCTGACTTGGTCTTAGGTACGGGACCAACACAATCTACCATAATTCTGCTAAATGGTTCGTCAAATGCAGGAATTGGTTGAAGATGAGCCTTAGGTATTTTCTGATTGGGTTTTCCTACCATTTGACAAGTATGACAAGATCTACAAAATTTACAAACATCACTTTTGAGTTTTGGCCAAAAAGAGTGAGTCAAGATCTTGTTATAAGTTTTATTTATCCCTAAATGACCAGCCAGAGGAGTTTCATGGGCCAAACTAAGTATTTCCTGTCTGTAAGATTTTGGAACTACAATCTGATAGTTCACTGACCATTCTCCATTAGCAGGTACCTCGGGAGGTCTCCATTTTCTCATAAGAATTCTTAATGAAATAATAGACAGGTACTTCAGTGGCTTCAGTTTCACTAATGGCCCTCTGAAATAAATAGGAGATCTCAGGATCTTTTTCCTGTTCGACGACATGTGATTGTCGTTTATCACCTTGATTAAATTAAAGAGAATGAGTATTTAAAAGAGGATCACTGTGATCAATATCTTTTGATTGATCCAAATTAGAAGTGAAAGTGACCTCATCAAAAGCCTGACCAATACATGTGTCAGCTAAAGGAATATTTTCCTTATCAAAATCATTCTCAAGAGCTTTCTTTGACATAGCTCTGGTAACTGCACAAGCTGGGTATAACTCAGGCTATTCTTTTTCAATTGGATCAACTTTCTGATCCAAAGAAGGCTTGTAAGTTACAAGTGGGTTAACCACAACCTTGTCTCCAGCTAGGTCGTTGCCTAGCAAAAAATGAATGCCCTCAAGGGGTAGGTTAGACACTATTTCGACTGCCACAGGTCCTGAAACTAAGTCTGATGACAAATTTACAGAATGGAGAGGAACATTAACAAAGCCTCACTCTACTCTCTGCATGAGAACACTCTCATTAGAACAGGACTTCTCATAAAAAGGCAAAGTACGTGATAATAAAAGACTCTGAGAAGCTCCTGTATCCCTTAACATTTTAATAGGGATAAGATTGGCCGAATCACCCAAGAGTGATATAGAACCGTTCGACATGAGTGGTTCATAATTCTCCATAATAAAATCAGACTGGGGTTTATTAGACCCAACAAATGTATTGCTTTCAATACATGACCGTGACCTTGACCTCTTAGAAATAAGAGCATTTGGGATAGGTCTATCTTGATTCTGATGCCAATATTTCAATTTAAAGCAATCAGAAATGACGTGTCCTTTTTTCTTGCAATAGGTACACGTAGGAATACACAAGGATTTTGAATCAAGTTTATCAGAAGCTTGATTTTTAGAAGTTGTACCAGACTGATTTTTAGGAGGAGTTGTATTAGGCTGGAATACCTTTCTACCAGTAGACTGCTGAGTGAATGGTTTGCTTACAACAGGAACTTTATGAGTTAAGGAATACTCATCGGCAGCAAGAGCAGCATTTTCCAAGGTTTCAATCTTATGCTCTTCAAGATGATTCTTAACGTTATTAGGAACACAATTTTTGAACTCTTCAAGTAACACAAGTTGGTCAAGACTTTCATAATCATGTTCAACTTTCTTGGCTAAGCACCATCTTTTAAATAACTGTTCTTTTTCTCTAGCAAATTCAACATAAGTCTGTCCAGCTTCTTTTTGATAGTTTCTGAATTTTTGCCGATAAGCCTCAGGGACTAACGCATAACCCCTTAATATGCACTCCTTAACCAAATCATAGTCAGAACTTTGTTGTACTGACAGGGATGGATAGATATCTTGGGCCTTGCCAAAAATAACACATTGCAATAATTTAGTCCAATGCTCCCTTGGCCATTTCAAATTTTCAGCAACTTTTTCAAAATAGATAAAATATTTGTCTACTTCTTTTTCTCTAAAAGGGGGCACTAATCTGATATTTCTTGAAATGTCAAAATTTGAATTTGTATGTAAAGTGGGATCGTGCTTGCCACTTGCCAGCTCAAATTCTTTCATTCTAATTTGAAATTCCTTTTCATCCTTCTCTCTTTGTAATTGTAACTGTTTATCTTTCTCCCTCTCTGTCTCTCTCTCTCATTCTCTTCAAATTACAATTGTTTATCTTTCTCCCTCTCCTGTCTCTCTCCTTCTCTTCTAATTGTAATTTCATTTGTGTATCTTTCTCCCTCTCCTGTCTCTCTTTCTCCTTTTCTTCAAATTGCAATTGCAATTGCTTCTCTTCAAATTGCAACTATATTTGTTCTTTCTCTTTCTGAAGCTCGAGCTTCCTTAACTCTACTTCCATTTTGTATTTCATTTTTAATTCCATTACTTTTATGTCAGAGTCCGATACCGACTTACTGACCGTAGCCAAAACACTTTTATCAAAAACATTCTTCTCCAACAAATATTGAATCAAAATGTTTTTAATTTCTTGTTTCGTTAAGGAAGATTTTGCTTCAGAAAGATCGTACTTTCTGGCAAGTTCAAGCAACTCATATTTTTTCAGACTATCCAACTGCTCCTGCGTTGGTTTAGAAAGAAAAGTTTCCACTTTTGATGACATTGTGAATGAAAGTCTGTTGTTTTCACTAAAGATTTCAAACAAAATGTAAAATATACTTGGGATTTAGAAACTAGGGGAATTTAAATTTCAAAAACAATTTTCTGAAATATTTAACCAAAATTCATATATTCCAAGGACGAGCGCCCAATTTTCTCCTGCTACCTGTAGGCTCGTACAATAATAACAAGAGAAATAGTGAAGACAACAAGCTTTGTATATTTTAACAAAATAATTTATTTCCCTAGAAAACAATGTAAAAATTGGAAAATAGGACTTACGGTTTGTGAATATAATCCAAAATTTAATCCTAAGAATGAAAAATACAAGTCCTATCACTAAATAGTTCTTTTAGAATCCACATTCGAATCTCGACGACGTACCAAAATGGAAGGCGATGATGTCAGATGTTGTCCTTGTACAAATATCAACAATTCCTCAATTGAATCACAGTTTATGTTTCCGAATAATTCCAGAATAAATTTTCACTGAATTTCTTTCTCCCAGAATTTATAAAACAGTACACTCGTTTGGTTTTCTAGAGAATAAATTATTAAATTCCAAACACAAATGAATTTAAAAAACAATCTGGTTTCAACAATAAAAAAAAACCTATCCGGCCTTCTAGGTATCAAGAATACAACTGACTGACGAGCGCTCAGAAAGGGTTATATATTCACCCGAATTATGATCCCGTTCTCTCGAGATAGATTACGTGGTCTCATAAGACTTGAAATACGCAATAAGAAAAATGCCATTCGTCACGTAGGAAGAACCTCTATCTACTATCACTCTGAAATAAATATAAACATAAAACATTGTGTATTTAGACTAGACGAAATGACCTTGGCAATAGCCAATCGTTTTCGCGTAGCGATGCCACTACCGCGGACCAAGGTAAACTAAAAATATTGGAAATGTAATTCGTTTTACGTCTTAGATAAACAGAATTACTGAAAAAGAATTTCGAATCCCTGCAATAATCATTACAATAAAATGTAATGGAACAAAAATAAAATAAAAAAAGAATTCTAAAACTAACACACAAGCAATTTAATTACATATACGTAACAATATATATATTGACTTTGATGAGTTCATAATGTAGTCCCATGATAGAACTGTACAATTAACAGGACTTAAATCAGTTTCTATTACTCAAATTTCATTAAATATTTTATTATCATCACTAGAAGTAGTCTTAGTGCGGATGTGTGAGAGTGTGCATTGCTAGTGTTACATGTCAAAAAGTGTAATATTCGTGAATTTTTCGTTGTTTGTCTTCGCCTTTTGAGTGATTACCACCTGTCCTAAACATAAACCCTCCCCGGTCGTAAGTATTTAAGAGTAGGGGAGTTCGTGACAACCAACTATTTGAACTAACTGGTTTTAATTACAATGGAATGATCTAAGTTCCCCTTTAGGGCAAAACAAATCGCATTGGAGGTTTTTAAGTCGCTATTCCTGTAGCTTAGAATTATGGTGAACAATAACATATGTACTGCTCGATATATTTGACGAAAAATGCCTTACCATTTCAGCATGAGCAAGGGACAGGTTATTGTTATCCATGTTGTACAGGTGAGCGCTAATTATAGGTAACCGCTGAAATAGGTAGAACAGAAATGGCACTGTTCAACATTAATGCATCACGTGTTCCGCTTGGTATATGCAATGTTTGAAGCTTTCGATACAATTAAGGAGGTTATCTTCATAATACCGTGATCCTACAGATGGGTCCCAGCAATGGGATGAGTATCAATGATATACCACTGACCTTAAATGTCAGCTTGAAATAAAAGTGCAAGATGTACAAATCTTGCATAATTTTGGAGGTGACCAGGGCGTAGTATATATAATACTACGTCCTGGAGATTATTTCGTAGTTATAACGGATATATAACTATTCTGGTAGCATTTTGTGTAATCAAGTAGAATTGGTCAATAAATCTCTTGAAACAGTCAATACTTTAATTACCTGTACATGCCAACATGTATATATATTGCTTTGATACAAATGTTGCTACAGTATGAAGTCATGCATGTAAAATGTGGACATGTTAAAAACTAAACGAGATTTAATGTGTACATTTACCATCTTTTTGCTACGTTTTGCAGATGAGTAATGTGTCGAAGTGTGATAGCAGGGTAGGTAATACTTCTGTTGCCTATTTTAAAGATATTTCTTTAACTTGCATTAAATCAATGCCATTAGCTAGTGGAAAATCTGTGTAGGAGTTGCCAATCTTAGGTTTATAAATGAATAGCAGCAGGTAGTGTATATTCCGTCAGTGAACGCTTGCGTGATCATTTGGCATTAGTGACAGATCCATCGAGATATATATATATATATATATATATATATATAAGGTTATATATATATATATATATATATATATATATATATATATATATAAAATTAGGCCTTCTTCTGAAATATTTAGCTTTCTGTAATAATCATAGAACTCAAACTCTCTACCATACGTTTGCAGATTGATATTAAAAGAAGAACAATACCTGGTAATATGAAATTAAGAATGAATTAATTGTCCACTTCTTCTCATCCTAGGGCTGTAAGAACGCGATATTTGCCTACTTGATCTATTTCGCAATACTTCCTACCTGACTTATGTCACAACACAAACCAACTGATATAACTTGTTAGGTTCAATATTTAGAACATGAAAACAAACAGATAATCTATGCATAGCTCAATGCAATCTACAATTATGGACCAAACGTTAAAGACACGATATAGGTATATATAAATCCTCAGCTCATAAAGAACAAAAAACGATTTGTACAATAAAGCTTTCATGTAAACATTAATCATAGATACATATGGTAAAAAATAATAAATATATGCAAAAAAAAAAAAAAGCAATACAATGATTCTATACACGTGAAAGTACATTTACAATTAGATTATCTTTTCCCTTGATTTGACTAATGTCAATGTTGTATTCCTGCAATATCAACCTATATCTCAATACCAAACTCCACCTTAACAATCACTGATTTTTGTTTTTCATTTTGTTAATGAAAGTGAGGGGGTAGAGACCGCTAAATACAATATTCGGAGCAGGAGCTGAACTGATATTAATTTCAAAGTGTTAAAAGCCACTATTAAAGCCAAGCTTCTCGATATTGAAATAATTTCTCTGTTGATAGTTTAATGTTTTAGAAAAATAGCATGCTAGTTGATCCACACCATTGAAGCCTACTTGAATTAATACTCCACCATCCAACAACCCTACAAAACTTGCATCAGCAGAAATTTTATGTGACAGACAGAAATCTAGAGCTGATACCCTTAAGTATGGCTTTTAATTGATGCAAAGCCTCCTGCCATTATAGACCAATACAAATTGGTTTTCTTATTCAACAAATTGGTCAATGGTGCACGGACAGTATGACCAAAAACTAGTTCAAAAATACTAAACCCTAAAGATTCTCGAACTGATTATCTAATCCCCAAATGACCAGCCATGGTAGATTCGTGGGCTAAACTAAGATGTCCATGTCTGTATGACTTAGGAACAGCGATTATCTTGGCGGACCACTCGTCACGAGCGGGTACTCAGGTGGTCTCCATTTTCTCATAAGAAACCCATTTTTCACAAAATTACAAACTGTTACTTGCGTTGCCTCTGTTTCGCTAATAGAACTAAGAAAGAAACAAGAGATCTCATAATCTTGTTCCTATTCGATGCAAGTGAATTTCATTTGTCACCCTGGTTAGAATGAATAAAATGGGTAATAATAAGAGGATCACTGCGATCAATACCTTTGAATTGATCATTATCAGGAGTAAACGTGACCTCATTATAAAAAATCTCACTAACACATGCATCAGCTAAAGGATGTATAAGATCTTTTTCATGCATCATTTTCATAAGATCTTTTTGCCACAGCTCTAGTAACAGCACGTGCCGGATTTAAATGAAGGATAGGATTTCAATATGATGAACTTCTTTTTATCCAAACAAGGATAGTCAATTATAAGTGAATTAACCAAAACCTTACCTCATCTAGGTCATTGCGCAGCAATAAATAAATACTATCAATGGGCAAAGAGGTCCCGAGACTAAGTCTGATCACAACTTTACACAATGGAGAGAAGCATTAACAAAACTACTTTGTTCTCGCTGAATAAGAATACTTTCACTTCAAGATAACTTCTTGGTGAAAGGTAAAGTACTTGATAATAAAAGACTTTGAGAAGCTCCTGCGTCGCATAAATATTTAAATGACGATAGGTTTGGCAGGATCACCAATAAGTGATATAGGACCCTTCAACATGAATATTTAATTCTCAGTATTAAAATCAGACTGGGCTTTGTTTGACACAATAAATATTGTGATTTCAATACATGACCGTAGCCTCCTTGAGAATTTAGATTACCTCTGTATTTATTTTGTTGTTGATTTTTCAATCAAGAAATTAGAGATAACATGCTCCATTTCTTTGCTATAAGTCCATGTAGGAAGAGATAAGGATTTTTGATCAGTCTTATCAGAAGTTTGATTCGATTTGGAAGAACTCATATAAGACTGAGATGGTTTCCTACCTAAAACCTTCTGAGAGGAGATTTATTCAGAAATGAACATTTTGCGAGTCAAGGAATAATCATCAGCTCTACGAGCATCGTCTTCCAAAGTAACTACCTTTTGCGCATCAAGATAGGTCTTGACATTAATATGAAAGCAATTATTGATCTCTTCAACTAATCTGAGTTATCTAAGGTTATCATAATCTTTATCATCCTTTTTAGCTGTGCACCACCTATCAAACACCTGTTCTTTTTCTCTTGCAAATTCGACATGAATTTGTCCAGTTTCTTTTCTACAATCCCTAAACCTCTGTCGATATACGTCAGGTACCAACACATACCCCTTCAAGCTGCATTACCCACATCATAATTAGCTCTTTGTTGTACTGACAGTGAAGTTTAAAATTCATGAGAATTGCCAATGAGTGTCTTCAGTGCTACGCTTTTAATGATGGCCTAGCACGATATCCACATTATTTATCAATATTGTTATTGCACCCAGCATGCCACTAAAACCGGCTAAGATGAATAAATATGATCGAAGATTCGCACACCTTTAAGATGTCAGTTTTAGTTGCGTCAAAACCATCCCCGACAGCCGTGAAAACAAGTCGGCCATTTGCTATAGTAATTTTTATTCCCTTTCCTTCGCTGGGTAATTTACTGGCAAATACGCCCCATGAAGTTACTACACGGGTGGTTCATGCACGTTCCAACCTATTTATCCACATATTAGTTTGTTCTAACATCAACATTATCAACATAGTCTTTGATAAACTAAACCGAAACACTATTATCCGATTCCTCTGACTTCACTAAGCAAGGAAAGATTTTTGGCGACGGCTCCAGTTCGATCTACAAAATTCACAAGCTCACCTGGGTCGACGTCAACAACAACACGATTAGTAAACTCAACCAAACGTGCTTTGGAGGAAAACCTGCTTAGATCCACGTCCACGCCGCGTCTAGTTAAGTATGATTAGATATTTTGTGCAATGTGAAGTGTACTTTCATGTAAAATCAATTAGTGTTTGTGAGGTTCGACTCCCCGCAAGTGACGGCAACGCCTTAACAAAGAAATGCCCTATTGGTCCTGTAACAAGATAACCGGGTTGGATTTCGGATTTAAAACAACACTTTTGATGGTGATACAAACACAATGTTTATTGATGAATGACTTGAATGAGAAGAGAATTGATTAACACGTGCCGGTATAAGATCCAAATATTGGACAAAATTAACACAACCCGCACGAACCTAATAACGCAACATAAATTTGAATACAAATAAATGATCTTACACAGTAAAACGACAAAAGTTAATGATTTACAGTAAATTCACACGACGAAAAGAATGATGTGTTTTACTCAAATAGTAAAAATGATGTATTTTACTCATATAGTAAATGTATTCACTCAAATAGTGAAAAATGAGGTACTTTACTCAAATAGTAAAATGATGAAAACAAAAAGGGACAGATATCATAAACAATATCTTTATAGTCCCCAAAACACTGGGTATAACAAACCCCAAAATTACCCCACGGCTAAAAAATTACATATATGGAGTGACACAGACACACTCCGTCACTAGCACACTTAGCTACCAGTCATACTGGTCAGTCAAGCAGTCAGCATTTCATGTAGTCACCAACCACCATTCAATTCATTGGTCAATCAAGCAATCACCGCCCACCAATCGATCAGAAACGCCCGATCACCTGCTACTCGACCAGCAACACTGTTCACTCAGCTCTATGGCTGCTATGGTTCAGCTTTACAGCTGCTATGGTCAACTTCTATGGTTAGCTCTACAGTTGGTACCTCGTCGACTCCGATCAGCTGAAAATACATCTAACACCGTGTACTATGCAGGACACGGGCATATACGATAACACGTAATGACGTTATATACGATAAGCTATACAAATTACATTATCGGCACAACATTACAAAGCAATACACAGGTTCAGAAGTGAACCTACCCGTGTCCGATGAGAATCCTACGGTACTAAAAGTTTCTTAAAAATGCAACTTTATACTGCTAATATAAATCTCTTGCTAAGTCACAAACAAGAATAGAAAATATTTGCATTATACTACGTAAGCCTAAGCTACATAGAAAATATACAAAAATAAAAGTGGTAGTACAATAGTTATAATTCATAATATACATAAGAAATTAATAAATAACTCACATACCTCTATAGCTGAAGATCTGCAAGTCCTTAAGTAGACTGCTCACTGACAAGACGTTCCGTAAAGATTTTAGTCTTACGGTGAGGCATTTGTACACAGACGATGCAACCCTACATCGTCTGTGAGCTGGATGTATTCGGTTCTTCCCATTGAAAGCACTTCGCACGTGCGGCATAGGATGAACTGAGCTCACTCTTTTGAAATATTGTACAATATACATAAATCATCCTCGGGTATTGTTGTACACGAAAAAGGAAAATAATAAATAAAGGATTTATACCATTCCGTGAAAGGCCCATCCAATAGTATTTATAGCGCGGTAGATTAGAATAAAACAGTTGTAGGCGACTTTGTTCCCGATGTAAATAATTAACAACAAGCTGTGGTGCAAGCCCATAGGAGTCGGTTTTGTAGGTTAATGATGTAGGTCACGGCTTTCTACCCACCAAAACTATCCTCAGGCATTGTAAGCATGTTGGTCACTTCCACGGATTACGATCCACGGGTAAACATGCATACACGATTATATGAGCACATGGGGGGCGGCAGAAGATAGTGATCGATATTAGTAACCGAAATATGAAAAGTCCATTTTACTACTTCTACATGTAATAAAAAAAAACAACAAAGTGACAGTCTTTGGGTTTAGCATGAATGACATTCGTCAAAGCAATAACCACGAACAAGTCAGTTTCACATGAGCGTGTATTTGTGCGTGTGAATGTGTGCTGCTTCATTCACAAAGTATGCTTTTACAGTCAGTTATATTACCCGAAGGGACCCAAGTAGACTAGTGCTCTAAAGCGCTCACCCTTCCGGATCACTGCCGTCTCACCTCTGTCTGCGTGGGTTCGATTCTCAGGTTCGGCTAACGTGGGTACGTGAGAAAGCCATTAGGTTCTCGTGGGTCGGTGGTTCTTCCCGGGGTTTTCCAGGGTTCTTCCTCCTCCTGTTATACTGGCCGCCATGTATAGCCTATCTTATGCTGAAAAAATGGCATTAAACCCAACAACAACAACAAGATTACCCGAAGAATAGCTTTCAAAAAATTTTACGAGTATGTATATAATGCTAACCTGTGGAGTTTGAACTATCTTTCGAACGTTTGAAAAATGTATTGTTGCATTGTATACTACTTGACAGTAATGTAAACAGATGAGTGATTTCTTTACCGGTTTAAATAATGAAAAGATCATCTGAATTTTAATAATACTTATTTCTAATAAAGTTTTATTTTTATATGACAGACCATAAAGATTATCGTCATAAGGGAATTGTAAAGTAATTTATTGTCAGAGTTGTATGTCTGAAGTTTTCTCTACTTCATGTGAAACCACTTGAGCTGGTGCATTTTTTTCTTTCCACAAGCATCTCTCTTAAATGCAGAATTATATAATCTACAGTTTTATGATTGCTAGTCTCATGATTACATTTTACTTTCATCGAAATATAAACAAAATCCTGCATTTTTTCCCTGGAATTTTCAAGAAAAATGTTAAATATTTGCATACAATGTGTTGGATATTAATGTCCTTAATCAAGATTTAGATTGCTATAAGTTTTTGAGACCGAAATTTATTTTGTTATGTCTATAAACACTAAATAATTCTCTCCAGATTTTTTGTAACATCTCAAATTTTTAGAATATCTCTTTAATGCTTCCTCATTTGGTTTTATTTTGTTTGTTGGTTATTTTTTCTCTATCAGTATAGTTACAAATATGTACGTAATGATATTTTAGGACCTAACCATGGTAACCATACTTCCATTAACTGACTGGTCTCTTCGGTCACTAGGTTCAAGCAGCTTTACTGGTGGAGCTAACAAGCTTCTTACATAGGCTGCACCTGACGTTTCACAAGTTATCTCAGTAACTGGCTGAAATTTTGGGATAAGGATAATTTCCGGAAACTACTGAAATCACATAAATGGTTCTTCCTAATTTCACCATTTAGTCAGTAAAATATAACTATTGGGCCCCCAATAAAATATTTTAGGCATTTTATCAGCAATGAAAATGTTATCATCAAAGGTAAATGCTGCCTCAAATCAATTAATTAGAGGGATGTAATAATAAATGGGGGAAGGAGTTGGATAAACAAATGCCATATGGCAGCTGATTGGTAACAACATTATTATACAGTGGACGAACATCTAATCTGAAAAAAGCATAAAATATACATATGACGTTATAAAAATTAAAAATTACATAGATGTTCTATGAATGAAAAAACAAAATACATCAAGCATTATAGTACTGTTAAACACGTGAAAATGTGTATGCAATCAGATAATCTTTTCCCTTGACGTGCCTAATGTCAGTGTTATATTCCTGCAACATGCAACTCTGTCTAAACAATTTCTGAGTTTTGTTTCCATTTTATTAATGAAAGTAAGGTGGTTGTGATCACTGACTGTAATATTCGGAAAAGGAGCTGAGATAATATACGCTTCAAAATACTTAAAAGTGTGGCAAAGTCAATATCAAACCAAAACATTCCTTCTCGATCGTTGAATAATTTCTCTGGTGCTTGTTTTCATTTCTTAGAAAAATAGAACAATGGATGATCCACGCCATTTTTTACTTCTTGAGTTCATAACGCTGATAGCATCGATCAAACAAGGATAATTATATCTAAATATACAGGTGTTGTTTAAATGTGCCTTTCACTGTGAAATATTCATGACAGAGACTGATTTTTTTCATGAAATGAGTCATTCTTTATGTTCAGATGCATTTTTGTGGTTGTGAAAGCAGTGTGGTGGAAGTGCACAGGTAAAG
>JAECUM010060495.1:0-12124 GCA_016617855.1 Megalonaias nervosa
TGAATTTCTAGAGCAGTCAATGGAGGGGAGGAATGATCACTCAGTCTTTATACCACTGATGCAACACTGCTTCTTCCGAGATGAGACCCCAAGTGTCATCCAGATACTCATCCAGTTCTTCTTCTTGACTCATCATCTGACATTTATCGTGTTGAATTTGACTGGGATGATCGTTTTGACATCCATAGCAATGTTTCTTGGTCAACCCTGTAATTATTTCTGCCAGGTGTTTGGCAAAACTGGAGACTAAATTTTGTTCTTGTTCTGGCCATCTGGCCATCACCATTACCTCTTCGTCTTTGTCTTTTTTGGTGGGTGGTTCTGCTTCCACGATATCCTCCCATTCCATTTCCAAAGATTCTCCACCATTCAAAGAGGGATAGGAGTCTTCGATAGCTTCTAATAGTCTAGAATGGCTTCTCTCAAACTGTTGATTTCTAGAGTGTTGTCGAATTCGGCATACAAGATGACGTTCACTGTCTCGGTTAGAGCTCTGCAAACTGAAATTCCACACGCAGCTGACCGGATTTTGTAGGATAGAAATGTCCCTCGTTGCTGCCTTGGTTTGGAGTGAAATCAAAGGCCCATAAAGCGTAGTCTCCTGCATAATCGTCGTAAGAAATGCCTTAGCTGCTGTTGGTCCCTAACTGTCCCGTGGCTTTGTACAGGGACAAGTAACTCTTCTCTGCAAAGTTAGGTTCAAAGTGTGGCTGATGCCGTTTCCCACTTTAGGTAACACTTCCACGCGTCGTACTAAGAGTCTAGCTTCTTGGATGATGGAATGTACTCGTTGGCATGGGCCATCAAATGGAAAATGGTACTGCTGAGATTCGGTCTCAGGCGGACATCCGCTCCATTCAGCAAATGCTTTTCTTGCAACCACATGTCCAAATGCAAACGATCCATCAGTTCCAAACTACGTCCTTGCAGGGTTTTCTTTCGACGGTCGTTAAAGCCCACATTGTGAAAATCGTCAGCTGCTGTCACGCTGTATCGTTAAACTTGTCCTCGCCCGCTGTGTCAGTTTCCATATGACGCAAGCATACAGATGAGTGTTCTTGGCATCTTTTCCGTACGTCAAGAGATTTTCCAGGTACGCTCGGTAAGGGTAAGTATCCATGCTGCTGCTGACAAGTTTGTTATTCAAGTATCAATCCACTTCGCTGAACAAAGAATGCATGAAATTGTTGACGGGAGCTACTCTGGCATCGGCTCCCGGAGCGGTGTCGTCCGTTTTGATCACTTTGAATTTCAGGTACAAGTAACTGCTATTCAGATCGATGTAATCTTCGGGATGTCCTTTGATTTCAAATTCGATGGGGGCTGAGGTTGTCAAAGAGGAAATGGGTTGAAATTTTACCCATTGGGATTCTTGCATCGTCATCATGGTGGGTGGCATGGCAAACAGATCCAGTTCCGAACTGGAACATTCGCAAGACTCTCGGTGTATCATTTTTTCTCTTTGTTATTTAATAATCAAAAACATCTAATTCTCAGACGGTTCTTCTTTTCTTGGTCTTTCTAGCTCTGGGTGTGTGAAGTCCTCTGGAGGGGTGTCCTCGTCGTCTCTTTCTGCCTTGTCCATGCTGTGGTGTCAGGAATGCCTGACTCGGCAACGTCCAGGGCATTTATAGGAGTTTCTCGTCGGCTCAGAATGTCTTTGCCAGTTTGAAGAAATGTTTGCCTGCTCTCAAGATGGCTTCTTTGGGGTTTTGTTTGTCGATGACGACATTTTTGACAAATTCTTTGCCTTGCGTCAAAGCGGCATCTTTCAATGCGTGCAATCCCCGTGTCACCATCGAAGCGTTGATTTCAACATGTCTCCTAAACAATGTTCTCGCTGTCGAGCGACTCCTTGGTACACAGGATACAGGACTTACAAGTCGTTAGAGAATTGTTTTCGAAAATGGAGTTTCACTGTGACTTTCCCTTTGGAGAATGGAATATTTTGTCCCGGATCTCCTTTTATACCAATGTTGACACTGTCGAAATATAACTTATTGACGGGCAAATAATGAGGATGTACAAATTCGCGGTGAACGTGATAGGTGTTTCCTTCATTCGTTGTGGCAGAATCAGCTTTGAAAGGAATGACTCTCAGTAACTGTGCGGATGTGTGTCCCACCACGTTGTACTACATCACATCAGTGTACACAAAGATCAAATTTAATCCTTTTTCATTTCTACAGGGTAACGAAAAAACTTCGCAAAATTTAAGTTGCTGGTGACAGGTGGTATGAGTGAACCCTTGACCATCTTGAGATCACAACCCAAAATGTCAAACAATTCAGGACAAAATGTAATGGATAACGTTTCGGAATCCGAAAATTTCATCAGTAGGCGACGAGACATTTTATGGTACTCAATGGTGACACTTCATTTGGTTTTGTCCATGGCCTTGCTAAACAGGGCATTGAATTTGGAAGCAATCGTGTCCACCAGATACTGGCCGCTAAAATAATAGCCTGCAGGAATTTTTAACATATAGATGTACCGTGGAGTATCGGGGGACACTTGTCGCTTCATAGAGGCATCAACAGTTTTGTTTTCATTCAAGTATTGTTGCACCTTGTCGTTCAAAACGTCGACCTCAAAAGTGTTTTGATTTTCAGTGATGATTTTGATTAGATTAGGGTGAACAATTTCGATCAAAGTCACTTCCCAATGGGTTTCGTGATCCAGTTCCATGGCCTGAGGTAATTTGGCCGTGAAACAGCATAAAGTATTGTGGGGAAACATATCCATGGAACTGTCACTGGGTAAAGTTAAGTAAAATTGGTTATTCATAATTCCAGAGTTCTGCTGCTTGAGGGATCACTGTAGGTCAGAGGAGTGTCTAAAAGAGGATTGTTGTTGTTGTGACTACTGGGAGGGTGACTGACATTGGTCGCAAAACTCCCGTTGTTACCTTTATAGTATTTCAGGGAAAGACTGGGAAGAAGGTAACCGATGAAACTGTTTAGTAAAATGGTCCACAATTGTTTATCTCCTTGTTGCAAACTCAAATTGGCAATTGCAGCACCGATGACACAAATACACCACAAATATTTGGCAGTAAAAGACGATTTGCGTTTTAGGCACACTTTCTCCACACCACACTCACAAGGGTTGTTTTGTAGATCTTGCAGAGAAGAACTCGGTGAAGAAGTGGTTACTGTGGTGGTTGAGGCCGTGTTGAAGGGCATGATGGTCACTTCTTTTTTTAGTCGATGACTTGCGAAGCGTCGATCCAAGAGCCAAAACTCGGCGGATATCCTTTCCAATGTACTTTGATGTCTTTGACACGACATTATCCTACTTTATGGGTTCTTTGATCGAGAATGCTTTCGATGTCGTACACTTCGTCTTCGTTTTTGGTCACGCGTTGTAACTCGGGTAAGTAAAACGTTCCTTTTAACACTTCCCCGTTCATGTCTTCCAATTTATAGACGGCAGGATGACGGCCACGCACTCGCCCAGTGACACGAAACAATTCGGTGGTCCAGTTGGGTAAGTAACCTTTGTCGAAAGTGCGTTTGATTTTGCCAATGCGCACCCAATCTGACACCGTCAATACCCCACCTTTTATGGGGACAGCCACAGTCGGGACGTACCAAACAGGCGCTCAAAGACGGTCACATCGTTTTCGGTAGTCACTTCTTGGGGGGGGGGGGCATATCCGATGCTCTGATGGTAAGATTGGTTGTACGCTTTGACCAGGTGCGGTAAGACGTCAATGTATTTGAGAGTGTGTTGATGTGTAAAATGCTACTACATGCGTTCTTTCAAGGTGCGTTGAAAACGTTCCACGATGCTGGCTTTGGTTTCGGGATTCTAGGTGGTGGAAAAAATGAAAATCTCGTTTCTTCAATTCTTTTTAGAAAGCTTGGCTCAGAAATTCGGTGCCTTTGTCGATTTGCCATCGAAGAGGTTGAGGACCGCTTTGTTTCAACACCAGTTTTAGGGCTCGCATTAACTCAGTGCTGGATTGGAAGCCAATGGCACGACCCAGGAAAATTTGAAAAAGACGTCGATGACACAAAACAAATATTTGTAGCCACGATTGTGGGTGGCCAATGAGAGACATCGGCTAAATTGGCTTGCATTGATGATCGATATCCTGCACTCGGGTGCGATTACTGCAAACTTTTCGTCGAATGGGTTTGTGTAAAGTGCATGTGGCTTGTTCTTGTAACCATCATTGCACTTGAGGTACACGGACACTTTTGAGTCGGGTTTTGGCAGCACGATACAATTTCTGAACTCCTCCGTCTCCCGCAGGATGGGATGGATCGCAGTAAAAATCACCCACTCTTCGCTGATGCTACTTTGGATGGGTTGAGGTGGCGGTTTGGAAACGGCTTTACGTGTCCATCGTGCCACGAGAGTAGAAGTCGAGGGTAGTGGTGGTGGTGGCGATAATGGGATGGCTTTTGTCTTGCTTTCTTTTTTCACTTCTGGTTTACCTTCTTTCTTTTTCATTTCCGTCGAAGGAGGAGTGGACATCATTTTTTAACCCAAGCTTTGGGTTTTTCTCGTTGGGGTGTGGGGGAAGGGGTCAGCAAGGACGCTGCAATCTTACTAGAGATGGGAGCTGCTGCGTTGTTTGAACGAATTCTCGTGCCTCTTCTTCCTCAGGCATCCGTGGGGCTGCGTCTGTCTTGGTCACTGGTGGTGGTGGTGATGGACTTTTTCATCAGGGTCTTCAAATATTTCAGAGTCGGTCGAGCTGTTTCGTCTAAACCTTTTCTGGTGAAAGAGTTGAAGTCGTTGCAACACTTGACCGTACCGTTGAGATTTTTCTGTTTCTGACAAATAGCTGCGATCCATTAACGATTGCAATTCGTGTTATAACTGGGACATCTATGTCAAATGAGGATTGGGAGGTAAATGCAGAGTCCGGTGTTCTTGCCAAAGATGGAATTCCATCCATCGTTTGTAAGGCATTAAAGTCAGTTTTCGTCCGTCCATCAGATTCCAAAGGTCACGTCTGAGATCTTTTAACCCCAGAGGTCCCTTTTATCTTCTTGATCCTTTTATATTTGACCTATCACTTTTGAAACAGCTTCCGTCATGAGTCCTGTAATCATTGTTTCCAATGTTCCTTTCAGCAAGGGTGCTAACAACGTGTGCACAAATCCTCCGCGTTGCACCAACATCTTTTCTTTTCAGGAATGGGTATTTTTTTTTGGACCATTTGGCAAAGAACGTGTCGACGCTTAGCTAAGCATTCTTTCTGATGTTGAGGCAAAGGTATCGTTCCTTTTAAGACATTCAGGCAACATTCGCACACAGTATCGACGACGTCTGTGGAGGCGGTTTGAATGAGTTGTTTTCGTATGGGTGGAGGGGCTTTGGACAAAACGGAGAACAAGTCCCAATGCTTGGCTAAACGAGGAGGTAGCCCTTTCCTTTTCTTTTCTTTTGGGGTAGAAGAGAGATGGCTTCTGGGGCGTGACATCTTTGCTTGTTCTGGTGGACACAAAAAATACACTAATGTTGATGACATGGCACACACCCTTTTCTCTTATTTATTGGAGTACTTCGATTTTTGTAACCAGTCTTTTTGACGAACTCTTTGACTTTCGCTTCGTCAAAAATGTGTCGACTTTTCTTCTATATCACCAAGCAATCCTTCCTTTTGGTTGCTCCTCTTTTTCTTTGAACGATAGTGTCTTTTCTGGGGTAGACGTCGATGCTTGTCTGAACGTTTTCTCGGATGCCGGGTCAAACGACGAGACTGTGCATTTCTTTTTTCCTTTTCGTTTTTGGACAGGAGAACGATGATGGTGGTGGTATACACTTCTGGTGGGTGACATCTTTTGCGTTTAGGAGCACAAAAACACTGATACCCATCGTTTGCCCCATGTCTTTTTGATAGTGGTGGATTGCGTCGCTACTGATTGTCGGCCCGTCGTATCATTTTCATGGCAGGCATCACTCGACGTTGAGGGGTTCGGAACGGACTAAATCGGGACAGTTCTTGCTTGGATAAATCCAGTAAACTCTGTAATATGCCCGATCTCTCTTGGATTTTGATTTTGGGGGAGGGTACTTTATTAGGCGCTTCTGCAGCAGTTAAAGAGGTGGAGGGTGCCACCTTTGGAGGAGAAGTTCCTGGAGATACGGGTTTCCATTTTTTTTTATCAAATTAGGAAAGACGCGTGTCAAATTGGGTTTGGTTGGCATCACCAGGAACCGAGAAGTGGAAGAACCTGAGACTACTGGCGACGCGGTCACCGTCGCTGCAGGTCGTGGTTTGGGGATGTAAGGTTGCGTCCTGGCCGAAGTTCCTCTCTTGGGGGTACATGCTGCTTTCTTGGGTCTTTTCTTTCGGCTTTTCTTTTACTGGAGACTTTTCTTTTTCTGGGGCTGTGACCTGGTCTTGACACCAATGCTCTTTTTCTTCTGCGGACGTCTGGGTCCGGGAGTGGCTTTTTCTTGGGGATAACTGTTGGGGCATTGGGATCCCATTTTAATATGGTGCAAATGATGACACCTCCTAGAGAACCGCTACCTCCAGGTTTCAAAATGATTTGCTTTTTGGTTTGAGTGTCGATGCGGAGATCTACTAGTTGCGTCAAGGCTAGTTTGATTCTCTCAAAAAAGCGTTTGGTTTGATGTGGGATGTGAGTGATGCCTTGCAGCAATTGACATGCTGTCACCGTAAACCATCGTATGACTTCTCTGAGACTGGCTTCTAAGACACGAGCACGTATTTGTTAATACTTTTTAATCGGGGGTGGTGGGTTTTAAATCCACGAGTAAATAGGCGTGTAGGGTTTGAGTGGCATCGTCGTACGCATGAGTCAGCCAAGGTGTTCCTATCTGTTTGGCTAAGACCTGCACTTGCGATTTATCTCTAGGGCTTTTAACAAGACCACGTAATGAGCATTGAGACTGATGGTGCGATGGGCTTTACTTTGTTGAAACAAATTGTGTGTGATGTAAATGACAGTGGCATTACGATGATGTCCTTTGCGCGTAAACCACAGTTTAATTTCTTCTTCGTCTTCTCCTAACATGTCGAAGATGACCAGATGGGTTTGACTGGGGTCAGACATGAGCCAGTCGTCTTCGCCTGGAATGCCTTCCACAAACACGATGGAATCGTCTTGACTTTCTCGCAGGAGGCTGTACGCCAGAACCACTTTTTGTAACACCACACGATACGTTGAGGTGGACGATCGATCAAATGATGTTTATGTTCGATCAAACGTTTGACAAATTCGGCTTTGCCTGAATCGCTCGGTCCAGCAATTAACATGTTAAAGGGATGACGAAGATACATGGCCTCCCAACTAACCGTATCTAAGTTTTCGTCAATGACTTTGAAAGTGGTGGAAGAGGGAGTAGAGACAGCAGAGCTAGCCATAGTGAAGGGAATGTCACTTTTGACACGAGGACAGACGAGACAAGAGTTTTTATACTTTTTCAGGACACGTTTATTTCAAAATAATTTTAAAATTGAACACGAAGGACAAAAATACATAAAAGCCATATAGTTAAGTACATCGATAAAATACACATCAAAATGGTCAAAGTGGAATATAAACAAGTCACTGTACAACATTTTTTGAGGAAGGCGTGGTATCCAATGGACACTGGATAAGTTCTTAGAGTCTCTACACTTGGCACAGTCACACAGGGATTGTTCCGGAATGGCCTTTCGGGGAGTGTCTATGTCAATGACGGTCCTATCCTGAATGGAGTGGTTTTCCCTGATGTCGGGATCTTCTTCTGAAACTGTGACTAACACAGGCTTAAGTTACTTTTTTCACTGAACGTTGGAAGTCATTAACACAAATCTTGGGCATAGCTTGTCGCTTTTTTTTGTCCAAGAATCGAAACCAAACTTTTCCAGTCACGTACATCAAGCCAGTGAGGGTGTAAGTCACAAGCTACACACACCTCTTCGTAGACATCTTCAGTGAGTAAAAGTTGACGAATCTTTTTTTCCCGTAGAGGTCGAGAATTATCGAGATAAAAGCGAAAGGCTTTTAACAGAATGAGTCTCTCGTGTACATTTAAAGGTACCACCCTCATGTTTTTGGTGGTACTGTGAGGTACAGATCGTAAAGAGCCCACAAGGAATCGGCTGGTATACGAAATCCCAGAAAGGAAGTCACTAAGACACACACCACACGTCGACCCAGATTCATTGGATACAGTTCTCGTAAAAAGTGTTGGTAATCCTCCACAGTCTGAATAGTGTCATTGATTTCCTTCCACGGTAATTGTTGTATCACTAATGATAAATGGTAGTAAATTTTTATACCTCTTTTTGTCGGAGAAAATATGTGTGCTTTCTGCACAAAGCTGATCGTACTCCAGTGGCCACTCTAAATTGTTTAGTCACTAACTTGCACATCACACATCGTACAAAAGTTTCCTCTTGAACCAAGTTTAGATCTTGTAAAAGATTTTGGTAACCCTCTAACTCTTCCTCTGGAATTCGCTTCAGTAAGTGTACCTTTTAATAAATGGAATCAGTAGCAAACCAGTCCTTCTGGAAATGGAGTTGTTGATCAATATCTGACCATTGGAATGCTTTCAAATGAATCAGTCCTCTTATAGCATTCAGGTACCAGTGGTTTAAACATTAGTGACGTAACGGATGCAATTGTTCTTTGCGTTTGACTTGCATTTAGACAAACTCGGTAAATGCGTTCTCTCAACTCCATAGGCAAACCAAGAAAGTTCTCTTGTAAAATATCCATCAAGAGACTGAGGTCGTCCCACTAAAAGTAGGTAGTGACAGTACGGAGACCATCGAGTATGTTCTAGGTAAGCTGAATCTTTCTGCTTCCACTCGTGAAGTGACACACTGCAACTGAAGCAGTTGACTATATCACCTTCGCCCAAGTAGATAAATCCGGCTCTGGCTAATTCTTCGGGGGTAGGTCCTCCCATATATTTAGGCCACTTTCCTTGGAAGGTTTGGAAACGACTTTCAAAGTCGCAGTATACAGACAAACGCACAGGGAAAATATATTCTTATTTGACAGGTTCATTTCGATCAGGGTACAGTGAAACCCGCAGTAGTTTGCTCAGGCATGGATGACATCCGTTGGGTGATATAGTCGCATGGTTTCACGTGCAGGATGACATTGACCATGAAAACCAGTAAGGAGTCCACGATAACGAGTGGCATCGCTTTCGCATCCGTCAGGTTTGACACGCACATCATCACTTTCCCTGGCAGGTGTAGTAGTAGCAGTAGTCATAGGAAAGTTCCCATGATGTTGTTCGCTGAGGTCATAGCGTACAGCATCCCTACCATCGCAAGGCACAGCATCGCACTCCACTTGAGGATCATCGAACTTGAATTGTGTCTGAAAGAATTCATCTTTCTCACTTGGCAATTGTAGTCACAATGAACTATATGTCCTAGACGTTTTTCCTTTTTATATGCTGACCAATATCGACGTGTCCTTAGGGTAAAGTGAAGTGGTTGTGAAGCCGCACTCTCTTCTGGTATACGATTTGATAACAGTTTTTTCCAAAGGTCGACTGACGATTTGGTGTGTGGGTAAACGTACAATCTTGTGCGGTTCGTAGGAGGTCACTTTAAAATCTTCATCCTCTCTAGGCTGCGAGGCTTCTTTCAATACCCCAAAGTTCACTGCTTGACTGGTGCGATAACTGAGAGTCAATCCTTTACACTCCGTGTGCAATTCTCCTTGGGGGGTCACGGTATTCGTAGCCGTAATGTTTGGGACCTCCACTAGCAAACCTTAGAATCTTGTCGTCGGGGTGCTCGTCCGTCCAGGCTCCTAAACGGTCTCCTTCTATGTCAGGGTGCTGGTGACCCAGGCGATGTAGATGCAACTGTCCGTGTCAAAATACAGCACACGATCTCTTAACTGGTGTTAAGTCCTCGTACAATTTTAAGCGACCATGGGCTATCAAAGTAGGCCGCAATAATGACATTTCACAATTCGTCGGCTTGTACAAAGTCCAGTTCTTCTTCGTAATTGACCAGGATCAAGTCTTCACGAAGGACGTCCACGTCACTGTGCACAGACGCTATGTGACGTCACAGGCGGCTCTCTTCGGACTGGAAGAGAGACTCCGCACTGTGACTTAATTTTGTAGCGCGTGTTAGGACTGGTGAAAGAACTCAATCCATTTCGATCCGCTCTTCCATTCACCTGTTCTCGTCGCAAGATGTGGACTAACGTAGACTCGTCTATCCTCATATCGTCGATGCTGTTCAACCCGAACTATCCCATATATATCAAATCATCATGGGGAATTACCAAGATCACAGAGACAGCCCTTTGGAAACGAAGGCTCTACGTAGAGACACAAGGCTGTGTGAAGCGAGCCTTAATCTATGGTCCAAGGGTCAGACGAAGTTTGAGGAAGAGAAGAAGATCCGTGCGATGCCCTCTATGTTAACTGAATAGTGTTAACAAAAAAAAAAAACAAAGGCTTTTTTCAGGGCCAGTCCATTTTCTCGAAAAGATGCATATTCTCTCTTGCCTAAAATTTTTTTTAGTCAATTTTTTGTGTCATAGATTTATGTCCATAAATCTATATGTCTATGTCTCTTCGTCTCTAACCCTCCTCTAACCACGTCTCTATATCTGTCTCTATTGTGTTTGTCCCTAGAGTAGCGCGTATTCAGGTCAGCCCTTGCCACACTGTTCCGCCCGATTGAGGTGAGCCACTTGCAACATTGTTGCCATTGTTTCCCCAGCGTCCAGTACCGTGACGTCACTCACGTTCAATTCCCCTTGTCACCTATACAGTCCCATCCATGTTCAATTCCTATATAGTACCCCAGATAGTCCCACGATGTTAAATTCCCATATATTGCCCCAGGGTACAACCCCCTGTTTTTCCTTATATGTTCCCATATGCCCCACGGTGTCCCCCTTCACTTATATCATAGAAAAGATCAGACAAATTTATTTATTTTTGGATATTGATTCAGTTTGTTTGCATCCTGAGCTTTCGATTCGCCACAAAGGTTGATCAGACATATAAGAAGCAGATATACTGCCACCATTACAATATTTGATTTCTATTCAAGATTGTAGCTTTTGAGCTTAGATAAATCTGTGGTAAACGAAGTGGCAAGTATAGTCTATTATATCACAAGCAGATCCACTAGACTGTCATATAAGACACAAACAGATCCACTAGACTGTCATATAAGACACAAACAGATCCACTAGACTGTCATATAAGACACAAACAGATCCACTAGACTGTCATATAAGACACAAACAGATCCACTAGACTGTCCAATAAGAACTAGTCAAGGTCATTAAATTTATACATAATACTGTTTATATTTAGATGATATCGTATCGGTAGTCTTGGGTTTTACTTAAGAAGATTTCTGAGGTCAACAGATTGGTCTGCATCTGCGTTCATGTTGACATCGTTTTTATTGGCGTCACTAGGGTTGGTGTATCCCAGTTCAGTAACTCATGGCGTCACCCCCATGGACCTACTTCCTGCACAAAAATTCGAAAATTTTATAGACAGTCATTTTGGTGTCACCCCCTCTGATTTTGTCACTGCACCCCCACCCCCACCCCCCGCATCCCCCTACTGACGTCACTGATCGTTGTTTGTATCCTCCTCCGTGACAGGAACATCCGTAGAATGGGTTAGCAGTTAGGATCATAACTGTCAAACGTAGTTCAGCATGTGAAGTGACGTCTACAAGTGATGAGCTTTAGAGTACTTTTAAGTCCTCATGTGACGTGTTAGTATGAACATTACTGGGCACACGATGACCTCCGGAAGAAAGAGTCTGTAGAGTTTGGCAAGGCGCATGTTGTGCATGTCCATGGCTTGTCCTTCATTTTGGGGGGCATTTGATTTGAATGTGGTCACTTTTGACCATGTAAAAATGTCCAATATTTTTGGCGCATTTGATTGAACGTGGCAACTTTTGACCATGTAAAAATGTCCAATATTTTTGGGGGCATTTGATGGAATGTGGTCATTAGGCCTGCAAAATCAAATTCTATCGGGTCACACGCAACATACAGGAATTGGTGATGAAAATGTTATCATATGATGATACGTTTAAAATTCCTAAGATAAGTACAACATTTGATCCAAATTATTTTCAAAGCATTGATATTACTAATGTACAGGACTTGATAGAATAGCCTCAAGA
>JAECUM010060496.1:0-13233 GCA_016617855.1 Megalonaias nervosa
CTTTTTCACAAACAACATCAATAGCTTTCATTTCTAGTTGCTTTGCAAGCGGTATTGCTTTTGGGGCTATCCTTCTAAATAGACCTTGAACAACATCACCTAGTCTATCTCCGTAGGTCGTTTTGTATACTGGTAATCGTGAATTTATTACCCTGACCATGGTTGGTCTATGAGTATTGTGTAGGATCATATTATTATTAAGTGATTTTATCACTAATTGCATCTAATTACATACTCAGTCACTATGATAATCGTCACTAATTTCATTAATAAGGGACCGATAAACACCAATATCCATAACACCACCTGTAAATAATCGTTGACAAATATCAGCTGCTTCATTAATGATTTCTGGGGAATTATTGCCAGCTCGTTTTCCTCCAATAAGAATTTCTAGTCGATCAACATCAGCAAGGACGTTATTGGGACAAGTAATAAAGCCACTTCCTAAACCACTTCCAGTTGCGCCAGGATCTTGATATTCTTCCTCTGTTGTTCTAACTGGTTGTCATGGTGATGATGATAACTGTTGTGGTAGTGGTGGTGATCGTTGTGGTTGTGGATAATCACGAAGTGATTGTGGAAATTGTTGAACTTGTTCTCCAAGTGTTTTTACTGGTTTCTGTAATTTAAATTGTTTAGCTCTTTCTTTTATACGTCTATGTACAGCCTCATCAAATTCATTAAAATTAACAATAATCATATCTAATTTCTGGAATACCAGTAGCAACGCGATATACATCCTTGATCCAATTGGCAGAGCTTAGAGATTTAACATGTTCTGGTTTTACATATTTTTGTCTTTCATAATATCCATACGCGGCAATATCAAGTAATTGCTATGGGTCCTTGATAGCAGCAATACCTTCAGGTGTAAATTTATCTATTATCTTAGTTCTTGGTTTAGGTTGTGGTTGTGGTTGTGGTTGTGGTTGAGCTGCTTGAATACGAGCAGCAATATCAACAGGTAATGCTTCAAGAGCTCTTTGTGTTACCTCAGTTGCTGTAACAATTTTCTTTGTTGGTTCGACAATCGGTTTAAATAATTGTTCTGTACCTTCTGTAAATTCCACTTGAGACTCCTGACGTGATTGTAGTTGTTGTTTGACTAAATCACGGACGGGTAAATATTTTTTTATTGCATCTAGTCGCTCTCGAGCTAATCTAGCTGAGCGTGGTTCTCCAATCATTATTGATAATATTTATAATGGCTGTTTAATTTACAGCAGCAGAGGGGGGGGGGAACGACCAACGTTGAGTGACCAACACGTAAACGAAAAATTCCTAAAAAAAAACCCCAAAGAGTCAGACATAAAGTAACGAGATAAGCTAACCCTAGAGAAATCTCATGGTCAGTTAGAGGTTGTGGTTTTTATTGTTGACTTTAAGATTTCCTTTTCGTAGGAAGGCTTATTTTTCATAAATAATGCCTCGAACAAAAATGGTCTGTTCACCCCCTCTGCTGCTGATCCTGTTTAATTTTGTATTATCTGGACCGTCCAAGCCATACATATTCTCAGAACTTCGATTTTGGGGGCCACAGTTGGACAGGTAGTCTAAGGCGTGCGCCTTTACGATCACTCGCATCTCACTGTCTGCGTGGGTTTTAGTTTCAGCTCAGCCAACGTGGGTATGTGAGAAAGCTTGCCAGTAGCTTCCCGTGTGTCTGTGATTCTTTCCGGATTCTTCCTCCATCAAATATAATGACCGCCTTGTATAGGGTATCATGTCCTTAAAAAAAACCCACAAAACCAAATCCGACTTTTATTTTTGTTCTTTTACTTTGGCATTAGAATCTCATGGTAATCCTATGATTATTATTTATTAATTTTTGATGTTAAGATTATCATCACCATTATTATTATTATTATTATTATTATTATTATTATTATTATTATTATTATTATTGTTGTTGTTGTTGTTGTTGTTGTTGTTGTTGTTTATATTAGCTCTCATGGTCATAGACCAGAACTGATCGGATGGCCTGTTGTCTGTTGACCATATGTCATCCGTCCATTAGCACAGGTTTGCTATCACTACTCCTAAACTCCTGAAGGATTGCCATGAAACGCTGCACACGCATTCATCTCAAGGCCTAGTTGGTCCTAAATGAAAATGGTACTGCTTGGACATCCAAAGGGATTTTAGGCAAAAGACCTCTTAATGAAAATGGTGCCGATCTGTTATCTAATATGGACACTATGACATCACTACTTCTGAATGGATGGTATATCGACATGGGGTTTTCACCAAGACTTCTTATGATGTCTGGTTAGTCTTAAAAAGAAATGGTGCGCATCTTACATCCAATATAAAAAGTTTGTTATCAGTACGCTAGTTTAATCGATTGTCATATCGACATAAGATTATTTTCACTTAATGACTTATAATAACTTGTTGGTCCTAAATGAAACGGTGCTTATCTGAAATCTAATGTGTTCTCCATGGTAGCCATCTTGAAGGTCTTGTTTTCGATACTCCCATTAATAGATGTCATATCGCCGTAGAGTCTTCACCAAAACACTCCTAAATGAAAACGGTACTTATCTAACATCCAGTATAGTGACCATCATAAATATCTTGTTATCACTGCTCCTGAATGATGATCTTACTGAAATTGGTTTTTCACTTCAAAAAAGAAAACAACTTCTTATGATCTCTAGTTGTTTTTAAATGAAAATAGTGCCTCTTGCACAGCCAGATCCTCTTGGTGATCCTCTTGAAAATCGTGGCCCTTTTTGTTGGTCTTTTTTGTTGTTATTATTATCGTCATTATTATTATTATTATTATTATTATTATTATTACACTGCTTGAATAATTTACTTCACTGCTCTTATGTGACTTGTACATATACAAGTCAATTTGGACCAGGCTTTGTATTTAGATGCAGCGGATAAATTGATAGTCAACACTGGCGATAATATTTATTCGTTTTTTTATTTATTTATTTATTTACTTATTTATTTATTTACTTATTTATTTATTTATTTTGCTTTTATGGATTGTGGGCATGATAACAAACACTAAAAAGAATGCATTTTTATCGAATCCAGTTTCGGGTTTTATACGACGAGTACCTGGAATAATGCCACTTAACAACTGCTGGTGGTGGTGGTGGTGGGTGGGTGGGGTAAATTGTTAGTTATATATTTAACTATACTTTGCACATCAGTATATTTTTGTCTGAGACGAGCTGAATGAATTTATATCAATAAGATTAGGTTCAAAGTCAATGGCCATGAAAAAGACGTTTATCCCAAGTAAATTACAGGTATAAGCAGGGCATGTTAATTCGATATGTAAAAAAAAAAATTTCTTCCCAACATTTTATACATTGGATTTTCTTAAGAATATCTGAGATTGTTTCAATACTCAGCAGTTAGAAGGACGAAATGGTCTTATCCTGAATTCCTGGAAATTCATTTTGAAAGTTGAGTGTCAATCCCTTCCATGGACTAGTTATTAATAGGATCCATTTTTATTTTAATAGAAAACGGTACTGTATCCTGTGTTAAACTTCCTTGATTTGCAGCTGATAGAAAGCTTATCCTGCAGTCATCCGTTTTATATTTAAAAAAATCTCGATATGACAGTACATACCATTCTTGGTGTAATTTAATGTTGGGAATAACATCGGTTGTATAAATAGTAACTTTGAAATTATAACTTTAAAATTGTTTCTTTTGTTTTGTTTTTTTTTTTTCATTTTCGACCGAATATGTTGAAGGATTCCTCACGTGTTTGCAAGGAAATCTTTTAATTTTACAGGTGAGGTGTTTGTTCTATCAACTAGATTTATATCCACCAACGTTCCCTTCTGACTTTAGCTTTTATTTGGTCCATCTACGGTTAGATCCCTATTTTTATATCCTTTAATTAGTAATTGATCTTTGTAGTAAGCATTAATGATATACGGGCTGTATTGCTTGTCGGACTGTTTGTCTCAATTCCAGGACGGAAATTGGAGATTGTTGTAAAGCAGGGCCATGTCGCCGTTGGCAATAGCACCAACATGAAATAGCCATCTCTGTTAAATTTTCACGCCCTGACATTGATAAGTCACGTTTAATGCTGTAACACTAGTTGTCCAAGATACTGTGTAAATTCTTAATTACTATATCACGCGTAGACAACAGTAACATAATTTTCACATCCCGGTCATTTAAGTTTTTACGTTATGATTAACGTGCGCGAATAATAATGTTATACGCCATTTTTGATATAGAGTGTTTATAGTACGTTCGCGTAAATATTTCTTTCTTTTTTTTCTTCAAAGTTTTATTCAATTGCTCAAATTGCAAATAAATACACGAGATGTTTGTTCGTTTATCTGATATTCGTTTACTGTTGCAGCAACATGCGGTTTGACGATATATCTTCACATAATTGATGTAGCATCTGCAACAAAATCCGGCATTTAAAATTTTTGATGTTGTTGATCTCTTAAAGATCAAAGGATACAAAAACTTGCAGCCACGGAGAAATGTTCGTTATCAGCGAAAGAAATTTGTTAGTTTTGTAGATAAGACCTCGTCTCAGAGATACTGATATGGGTTTGATTTCTCTAGCTATTTATTGGTGGTCCGGGCAAAAGCATTGACATAGCACAATCCTACACCCGCAGAGAACGACTCTCTGTTCTTTAGAAATATAAACACCCATCAGATTTTACATGGTACAGGCTTGATAGAGCCGGTCTAAGAGCGTACATCATCATTCCATGAAATTTTTACAATCTTTAGTCATATTCCTGGATCAATTATGCACAAGTCCGTAGCATTGTTTACAGCAAACCAGAACAGACAAATTTTGATGCATGAATAATGCACAAGTCCGTAAAATTATTTACAGCAAACCAGAACAGACAAATTTTGTTGCCAATCAACGTAACATTCGAAGAATTTTGAATGGTCATTCGAGTTTTCTTTATTTCGAAAGTATTTTAATTTCACGAGAGAGAGAGAGAGAGAGAGAGAGAGAGAGAGAGAGAGAGAGAGAGAGAGAGAAACACGTGTTACAAAAAGTAATGTTCATTATCTACACAAAAATTCTTTTTGGGGTTTGAACACTATTACGGGTGCATGATTTTGTTGCAAAGAAAGTAAAACAATGCTTAGTCTGCCAGTATGAACTGGATCGTGACGACATTAAATATCGGTCGCGTATTATTTATTTATTTATTTATTTATTTATTTATTTATTTATTCGTGTATTATTCGTTATTGTGTAAACTTACACGAGTTATTTAGTAGTGTATTATTCGTAATTGTCGTACACGAGTAGAATTGTGTTTTATTTGTTGTCTTAATGTTGAACTTGTCTGAGCAAACTCTTTGCAGTTTTTCTCTAGAGCAAACTATTCTCATTACATTGTCCATTTCTTCTGCATGATATAGCCAGTAATGTTTTGAAAGTTTTGTTAAAAAGCAAGCAAGCAACCAACCAACCAACCATCAAAAAGATAACGTTTTTTTTTAAATCAACGTAACAATAGCAATAAAATGAGGAATTTCGACTTCCCAAGAATTTGTGTTGTTGAAATAAAATAAAAATTTTGTAAGTTATGTTTGTAAACTTGTTAAACTTTATTTATTGACTTCAACGCGAGTTAAACTTCATTTAATGATAGAATATTTCGTTTGCCTTCAATCACCATTACTACGGAGAGGAATGAAAACAAAACGATTGCTTTTTTTGCACAGTCATTTAGTACGATGGGGGTGGGGCAGAGCAGCGCATGAAGAAAAACATGAGCGCAAATTAAATGAAACGTTTCCGAGAGTAAGTTTTCTTCAGAAATTAATGCTTAAAATTATGCCCTTGACACCCCTTTTCGGCTTACATGCTACAGACCCCTCGCCTACTTGTTTACGCGCATCATAAACGACATATCTGGGTCCGCCCCAGTACTAATAAAACTCATCTATCCATTCCTGTCCACAAGTCACCTTCATTTTTGCTTCATCATATTTCTCACGCGGGAAAAAAAAAAAAAACTACTTCAAGAAAAAGATATTTACCGAATAGCTCGATTTTATTCGCAAACATAAATTGTACAGATAATTAGGGTTTTAAATTTTGACAAGTGACATTTAGCGATTACAGACTGAATGACGATAAACTATATAATCTAATAACAAAGGTGATCATTTTGGCGAGATCTAATTTCGCGATTTCACCGCTCCGATGGCCTAGTGGTTAGAGCGTCCGCCTCGGATGCGGGAGGTCGCGGGTTCGAACCACGGCCGAGTCATACCAAAGACCTATAAAAATGGTACTAGCAGTTTGCCTCTCTTGGCGCTCAGCATTAAGAGGTTAGTGTTAGGAATGGTCGGCCTGGTGTCAGAATAATGTGACTGGGTGGGACATCATGTTACGTGTATGCGGCATGATGCCGCAGTGCTAGACATCACTATAAACTGTCACACTGCAGACATCGTAGCGATATGACTGAAAAAAATGTTACAGTTACGTTAAAAATCCAAAACACACATTTCAAGATTTCACTCTTACATCGCGAAATTGCTACATTTTATCTACCACTAAAATTACTGCTGTTTAATTTTAGCTTTTACTTTATTGGAGGAATTTTGTTGTTACTTGTCCTAGGAATAAGAAAATTTAATTTGTTCTAGGATGAGGATGGCCAAATGCGCGGATTTTTTTTTTCTTCCGTATTTGTGATGTTTCATAAGATCTGCAAATACAAACAGGCAATCCGAATTTGCTGATTTTTGTCTTATGACAATTTCATGATTTATTTGCGATTCTATTCAATTCAAATTGTGCATCCACTGTTTGTCTAGGTTTTTTTAAGCTTATAATTGGAAATAATGCATGAAGAGGATTGAAAGTTACCTAACAATATCTCTCAAATTATAGATACCGCATTAATTAATTTTTCAAGTACAGACTGATCTCTTTAACGGAAATAAAAATGTGTGTGGTCACCGTGGTTGATACTTGCGCGAGGTCACCAGATCTGGAGTGGAAATGAAGGCGCGAACTCTACACCTGCTCGCTCTAATGGACAGGAATCTAAAAGTGTTGCTATAATTTATTTTTCCTAGGAGCTATACTGTCAGCCGAGATGCCTATCCCGAAAAGCAAGACCCATGTTCTTGATAGAGTGCCCTATCAGATTGCAGTCGTCGGCACAGACCTATCTGCCCGCCATATTGTCTGAGTGCACGCCTGATAATACACAACAAATGTTTAGCATCAGGATGAAAAAAGTCCTGAAATTTTCGACAAAATGGAAGCTATCTCTTCAATGTATATCGGTGAAAGAGGCGCGCGATCATTTATTTCGTTTATCCGCCTTATCTCGTTGAATTTGATTTCGTTTGAAGCGATAAGTGGCTGGGGAGGAGGAAACACGAGCCTTGATCTTCCACTACGATTTGTAACTGAACCTGCCAAAACGTCAAGACAAAATTTCTTAATCAGCTCATTTGTAAATCAAGTCATGTTCAACGAGACGTGGAAAGACGAATAGGAAGGTAACTTATCGTTGCTATCAATCGCCTTCTCTATTTGACACCAACCAAAACGAAATACCCATCGCAAAAAAAAAATGTTTACGTGTGCAAAATATTGTAGAATTTTGCATGCAATGAGCAACATTTATACAAAATGCGTATGGACTATGAGTAGATAGCAAAAAATTATATATCGATAATATGCTAAATTTCATGAACTCATGAAAATTCAGTGATGCTAAAATAATAGTGATTAACGCTAGCAATGTAAATCTTTTTTTTTTTTGGGGCGAAAATCGTCATGACTGGGTTTAGGTTTCATCGGTCACAGCGTCATCTTAGTAGTAAACCTTAATATACAAAAGTGAAAGTTTTGGACACCTAACAGTAAATTCTATGAAATTTCCTTATTTCTATGCACCGTTAGAAAGAAATCCATTTACCTCTGATTTTGATTGAAATGGCAGTATAAAAAATAAACCCGTGAACAACAATCGAAAGAAGTTATCATTAGCTGTGACCATGGTATCTCATGCGATCAGAAAATATTGTGTTATATTTTCACATTTGTTATGCAGAGGAAAATTTCATGATCGTTTACAGTTTTTGTTTTATGGGGATTGTTTGTTTGTTGTTTTTTTTTGTTGTTATTTTGCTTTGTTTTTTTAAATAGTTTTTTCCTGTCTTTTTTCTGCGCGGGGTACACATAAAATGTTAATCCCTTCACTTTTGAGGAATAGCTATATTTGTATGCATTTTCCTACAGCCACGATAAAACAAAGTACCGCAAACTCGAAATGCAGCGTCTCGCTGAAATTAAAAGTCAAAAGAAATTCAAGTATTATTGTTACGATTGGCCTTATCTTAGAAGAACTTAAAGTAAAGTCGAAAAAAGACACAAAATGGAATCCTACATAATATGTCAGAGACTGTTTATTCCCTTCTAAACAATGTAGTGGTGTTCGCGTTAGGCTTCCCTGGGGTCAGGACTTTTATTACATATATTAGTAACGATTAATAGTTGTTCACCATCATCTGTCTTGTCTGTGTAACAGCCAGACAGTCGTCTTGAAGGATAAGCTCTGCCACTTTAATAAATTTGGCATAATCTTCTTATCAAACCTGACTGTTCCTTCACTACGAATACAGAAGTCATTATCTTAGTAAT
The DNA here is from genome assembly GCA_016617855.1 of Megalonaias nervosa. Taxonomy (NCBI): domain Eukaryota; kingdom Metazoa; phylum Mollusca; class Bivalvia; order Unionida; family Unionidae; genus Megalonaias; species Megalonaias nervosa. The sequence continues at coordinate 8,651 of JAECUM010060496.1, forward strand.
TATTAAGTAATCTGTTATTACATTGGTCCCATATGAATATTTTATTATATTTGGGGATATTGGGAGCTTTAATTTACACGTGCATGTACCATTTTTTTAGGTTATGGCATGCAATGTGAAACGAGAGAAGTAATTTTCCAACCATGTTGTTAGTTGCAGAGTAGATTTTGTATAGATTACAGCATTGATAACTTCAATATGTCATGCAGTCTGCTAATTTTATCGTGATACGACCCATGCTCACAAAATGCTGTACTGTCAGATTTCACTGTAGACAGACAAAGGAGGAACAAACACAAAATTGCAAGTTATAACCTGTAATTCCATATTTTCTAATTACATTGTTAAAATACTAGAACTAATTTCTTACTGCGCATTGAGAATCCATTAGAGCTGCCATTACAATGTGAATCGGCGGATGTTGACATATTCATCAGTGCTCATTGCGATTGTATCAACTTTTCCTCATTACGTAGATTAAGAAGCCAGAGTTAACCGTTCAGCATGAAACGGGCAGTTAATTATTTCTTTCACATTTTTACAGTCCTTTGCTAAAGACGTTATTATGTAAACATTGATATGCCAAGCAAAACTCCATGTGAATGCCACACCTGCTAATCATATATTTACGTCATAAATTGTAGTTAGCCAATATTGAAGTTTCAATGTTAAGGTTAGACCACACACTTTGAACAATTATGGGGAGAATATTTGTAGCTGTGTGGGTTTTTCATATTTTTGGGGTGGGGTGGAGTGGTTTGAATTGTGTGTATATCTGTGTCTGTATGTGTGGCTGCAAGCCTGCGATAAGATTAGAACAGACCATCAAAATATTAAACCACCCAAATCCGACTGTGGGAGCTATCCCCTTGACCCTATTGGCGTCACTTTGGAAGGCTTGTCCGTCTGATTTTGGCTTTGCCCCCACCATTTGGAAACAGTCCTGCGGACTCCCATGCAATCAACATCTAATAATTAAATACACAAATAAATAACTGGGAGTTTACACAGTTTTCCAAATAAATAAATATAAATAAATAAACACTGATACGTATTTCATTTCAATGCTTATTCTTTAGTCAGTCCACTGTGGTCGGTATGAAATTTAATACTAAACATAATAGTCATTCCAAAAATATTATATTCTGACTATTCACAAAATCATTCTCATTTATCATTCGGGTGACTACGGCGGAAGTTATCTCTATAGGATGTTCACTGAAGCTGTTTAACTTACAAGAATGGCCACACCGTTGTACAGCTGTGGTGTTTGTATTCGTCCGCCTAAAAACCTATTTAAAATGTATATATCGGACATATCTGAGTTGAGTTGTTAATTTTATCTGCTAGAATGTCAGCTTGCTTGAGACAAATCAAATAAATTAGGTACTATGTATCGTTCAATGTTCTTGCTCCAATACACAGTCTGATAAGGCGTAAGGATATGTGTTTCTGTCGCCAACACCTGATACAAGCTAGCGATGCGATGCACAAAGATAACGCCGCATTCTCCTGATTCTGGATTTAAATGTCTCCTTGGAAATTACTCTTTCTAATATATGATACACAAATGGGAGTTAATTCCTGTTTTAAGTTATTTTTGTTTACTTTTCAGATTGTTGATTCCACAGATTTTCTGATCTGGATAATGACTGCTTGCACTTGATAGGGATATTGCAAATGTCTGATATCTTTTTTCTTGATGTAGTTTTTGTCTTGTTTCCCTTTCAAATTCTATAATGTACAACAGCTCTGAACCGGATTTGAAATTTTCGCATCATTTTCGACGAAGACAACACATACAGGCGTACAAAAAGCATCATCCTCTCCCAGTGCAGACATTGATTTGTACTCTTTAATTTTTAGATTTACAGTACAGGAACACAAGAAGGTTACTTTTTGCTGTAGCATTTGGGCTAAAAGCATCACGCCCTGGGACACACAACTATTAGCCCCGGGCTGATCCGATGGTGGGATTCAAACACGCAACCTTTTCGGTGGCGAATCCATTATCAAAACCATTGCGCCCCTCAGTTCTTCAACTGACATTTGCAAATCCTGATGCTTCATTCATTCATTCATTCATTCATTCATTCATTCATTCATTCATTCAACAACAACAACAACAACAACAACAACAACAACAACAATAATAATAATAATAATAACATTTTAAGATGATACCAAATAGGTCACAGAAAAGAATTAATATTTAATTCGAGGCCGTCTATAATATGAACTAGATATAAAGAAGTACGTAGAAGTAGATGGGGGAGGGGGAAGGGGGCACTATAGCATTAAAAAATAACACTCTGTGACCTTTACATTAAGCTGCCATTTTAAAAGATGTCCCTCTGGCCTCAAAAAGAATTTAATTTTGACCTCAATGGGATTGTTACATTACGCCTTCATTTTGAAAATATGACCTTCTTGCCAAAGTGGGATTACTGTTAAAAACGTCTGGGCTATAGGTTGACGGGTCAGTCTGGAAGTCTATGGGAATTTCAAATAGTGGAGCCAATATGTCCCATCCCAGCTTGCTACGTTGTGGTTTGTGGTTATCGTTAGTTCGAGGATGAAAGACCACGTGTTCTTGCCCGGATCGAGCATAAAATTAAATAAAATATGAAATTAATGGGTGGAAAAATCAGAAACATGAGCAGAGATATAAAATAGAACAACACGAATCCCCGTATGTAAACTATAATAATTTAATCACCTATAGAAACAAAATGAAGTTGAACATGACATCTGAATGATACACTTTCTTAAAAATAATTTTACCAAACTATAAAAAGAATGCAATTGCCGTAATGTTTATACCGATAAGACAAATGTCATCATGAAACCGAGTGAACGATCGAACTGCCCAACATACCTGCATAACCGTAATTTTTATCCTCCCTTTTCCTTTGTATGGGTATGTATATGGACTTTGTCCCTTTGTTAAAATAAGTAATAGACAACCTAAATACTTGTAATTTTATATTTTGTGTTCTGGGGTCGAACATTATCCCATCTCTCGTTACGTCTGATATTGTCATATCGTAATTTAAAATAAATTAAGGTTAATATTGATCCGTTCGCAGCCTGACAGCTGATACTCAAACCCAAGTACACGAAGACTAACGGATCTCGTAAGCGACCACTCGGTATCCCTAATTGAACTATGACATAAACTAGACATAACAAACCATTACTACCCCCTGCTGTGGACTACATATCACTAACCAGAATAAATGTCTCTCGGTTATTGACTCTCGGTTGACAGAGTTCATGTCTTAATTATACATATGAATTAACGAAATTCACTTCATTTCTTAAGTACAATATTTTGCTAACTACAAATTCATTGGCATAACATTTCCAGACATAGTAATATCAATTCCTTGCCTACAACCTTCAATTCACTACAACCTTCAATTTCTACCACACATCTTTTGAAATAGTCCAAACTACATTCACACTGGAACAAAGGTCAGTCCATTTTTTCTGCCTCTACCGCACTCCTCCTAGTAGAAAAAACAAGCTGACAGAATCTCTCTTTTTGGAGCAGTTTCCGAATCTCCTGGAATATGGAAATTCGATAGGTGGCAACCTGATTATTCTTGGAGATTTCAACTTTCACTTTGACTGTTCTGGAAACCCATGCACATCAAAACTCCTAGATTCCATTCACGTTTTCAACCTCAAACAGTCAGTTAGCCGACCCACCCATAAACATGGTCACATTTTAGACTGGATTCTTTACAGACCTGAGGATAATATTCTACAGTCCTCCCTGATGTCCCACGAACTTTCTTAAGATCACCTCTGCATTATATGCCATCTTGACGTATCATTCCCTAACCCTCCACCTTTATTCGCTACTAAGAGAAACCTCCGTATGATAAACAAAACCCAACTAATGCATGACATCCAAGCAAACCTAACAACTAGCTTACCTCCTACAGCAGAACAACTCGATAACTGCCTGCGTTCATTGCTTGACAAACATGCCCCAGCAACCAAGTGCAGAGTATCAATTAAAAAGTGTTCTCCGTGGTATAGCAGTGTTAGGGACCAGCTTCGCGCTGCTAAAAGAGACCGCCGTAAAGATGAGAGGCTTTGGCTTTCCACAAGACTCACTATTCATAAGTAAATCTATGATGCCGCTAAGAAGAATGTCACAAACATAGTCCATGCAGCGGAATCAGCCCACTACAGTACTAAGATCACGGAAAGTTCCAGCTGCAAAGAGCTATTTGAGATTACTAACAAGCTAATGTCAAGGAACAAATGTACACCACTTCCAGCTACCTTCTCTCTAGTTGACCTTCCAGACCTGTTTGCATATTTCTTCCGTGACAAAGTACAAACCATCAGAGATAAACTTGACAACACAATTTCAATTGACTCGTCGTCACCATACAGTTGCGATACAGAATTTCAGCGGCAACCGTTAGCAGCATTTGAACCTGTCTCTATGGGTTTAGTACGTACAATCGTGATGAAGAGTGCACCAAAGTCATGTGAACTTGATCCGATTCCGACATCACTGCTGCTTGAATGCTTAGATCCAATATTGCCTTCACTAACTGATG
>JAECUM010060497.1:0-16355 GCA_016617855.1 Megalonaias nervosa
TATATTCCCTTGGAATAAAAATCACAATGAAATTTCATAACTAATCACAAGAATATATGTTCGTCTTCTTTCTTTATTTCAAGGTATGTCCGTTTTTGGAATTTCTTCACTTGTATGGGTTCTCCATCTTTACTGTCTTCTAGTTGTCTTGTCTTCTTGCATTTCTTGACGGGTATGGTTTTCCAATGAATTCTCCTCTTCCTCCTTGTTCTCTTTTTTCTTAGGACGTACTGAAGACTGATGTCCTTTATCTTGACAGTGATAACAGGTATCTTAGCCTCTGTCTCTCTTTCTCATTTCGTTTTCTTTCACACTGTGGGCATTTTGGAGTCCAATGTCCTTTCTCTTCATTAACACAGCATCTATCTTGACATTTATCTCGAGAGAAGTAGTTCGTAGTGTTACCTGAAGTATACTTTCATATCATTCTCTGTAAAGGGCGATCTGTTGTTACTCTTCTATTTTTTCTTCTTTACAGTCCGAAAGTTGAATGAATATATACTCTTAGAGTGAGAAGCTTTCTCTCTCTCTCTCTGCAAATTGGGAATGAGTGTGTAAAACTCAAAATGAAATGTTGAATCAAGATGAAACGATCCCACTTTGCTGGGAAGAGACCAGAAGAAGAAGCCGAGAGACGACGACGACTTTCGGTGTTGCCCATTCGCTAACTGAAGTGTTAGCCCAAATCCATGCAAATGATTTCGAAGATAACTTAAGTCACCCTGAACGAACACTCTCAATTTCTGCCACAATAAAGAGAGAGAGAGAGAGAGTCCAACTCCACTAAATAAAAGTAGTTCAGTAGTTCCCGTAATTTATTTTCAAATTAGAGAGAAGAGAAAACAACTGGCTTCAGGAAAATATATAACCACGGCTTACACCTTCAATAAGAATTTTAAAGAGTTCGAGTCTGAAGTACCACCAGAGGAGGTTCTGAAGCCTCCTGTTTCGATCCAGTTTAGCACAGCAGTTGAATGAATACCATCAAATGTTATTGATAAATTTCAGCAGGTCAAGCAATATAATGACGAGTTTGAGATGACTGATGGAAAAGCCGCGATCGGACAGAGGTAGGGTGGCATTCCTGATATGCAAAATCTTCAAGACGTGTTGGCCCTTCGCTATACGTTTAAAGTATATACTCTCGAATGCGATCGGCTGTCATCGCTATGCTACAGTCATGGCTCACAAATTCTTGGGATAAGACGGACAATTTCTTTTGACATACTATTCAGAACAAGATACTGAATGTCCTACAGTCACCATGGATGATGCCAAACTCATTTATATAAAAGTGGGAAAAGTACAGTTTAAAGATTCCATGAGTTATTTAGTCATACCTTTGAGTAGAATACCTAAAACATTTGGAACGACAGAAATAACCAAGGGTTATTTTCCACAATTTTTGAATAACAAAGCTAAACAACACATATTGTCCAGCATTTTTCTGCCGTTCACAGAGTGCAATGAGACACATTTTACGCTTGGTATCAAACTCACACTTCTTCTTTGTCTTTTCAAGAATAAATGTTGGCGATATGATGTGGACATATTACGTGTGAAATATTTCGACAATGGTATCTGGATCATGTAGATATTACGACAATGGTATCTGGATCACGACAATGGTATCTGGATCACGTAGATATTACGACAATGGTATCTGGATCACGTAGATATTTCGACAATGGTATCTGGATCACGACAATGGCATCTGGATCACGTAGATATTACGACAATGGTATCTGGATCACGTAGATATTTCGACAATGGTATCTGGATCACGACATTGGTATCTGGATCACGACAATGGTATCTGGATCACGTAGATATTGATCCTTTAAAACCGTGTGGATTTGTCTATGGAAAGACGTTCTTGCCTGAGAACAAAGTAGGTATCGTATCCCAACGGTCATCTATTTAGGTTAGTCGTCGATATTCCGCCAAAGCTTTGCTCTGTATTACTTGTGTGAAATTGAAGACAAATGGATACAACATGCTAGAAACGGTGAAGAAAAGAAAATGGGAAGTCATTCTGTGGATGTCTGGGATTTGGAAAAACCCCATACTGTGTATGAATTCTAGATATGTTTAAATCAAGGATTACCAACTTGCCGTATTCAACGAAACCTGAAAAGTCCTTTCTCATAGTTGACTATACGAACAAACGTACCAACGACGCCGTAAGTTAAGAGAGGTCGCAGTACCAAGTGGAAGAAATGTGAGAGCACGAGTACGATTGACGTTTCAAAACCGATTTCATCTCGGTCAGTTACGAAGAAGCAAGTATGCACACCCATCTATCCGACGAAATTAGAAATGTCATCATTGCAGCGTACGTAAAAGACAATGTCAGTACAAAGTTGCATTCCGTCTTAGAACTTTGAGACGAGTCCTTTACTTTGACACAGATAGTTGTATGTGCATCAGTCGCTCCATAGCCATCACCCAAACGTCGAAAGGGACCTGTCAAGTGCGTGGACGAACAACCACCCATAATATATTATTGTCAGTTTTACTAGCGACGGCCCCTAAAAATACGGATACCAATAAGGAGATCGACAGGGACCAAGGGCCTACACCAAGTGCAAAGTCAAAGGTCTGACACTGAACTATCGATAGAGTGTCATTTAGCAAACCTTAATGTCTTGACAGAAACTTTGCAGTCCATGCAGGATCTAAATACATTTGTACATTTACAAAACCACTAAATCATCAGTCGACCTTTAGAAAAAGCCTCTCAGATTGTGTACCAGAAACGGATGCGGTTTCCAGAGCAAAATAATTTCAATATAGGGACACGCTGATCTCGAATATAAAAATTGGGAAATTTCCTAGATAAACACTTCATGGCGAATGCAAGCGTCAACCGAGAAAGATAATTCAGCAACCGAGTGAGGAGCCCTCTATGAAACCCAAGTTCAAGTTTGAGGCCGGCACACTTTCACCGATACTGACGAACTCGCAACAGTGTGAGGGGCCTATTACAGCCTTCAAGTTCGATAATTAACTCGGGTGTGATGCTGTGTCTTGCACCCTGAGTGATGCCGTATCATTCGACATCTGCGATGCGGTACGACCATATCGCTCTTCTATTACGATTGAAAGCGGTGCCGTACGACCTTGTATCTATCTAGAGAGGATCTCATCCATGCACACACAAACTACCTGGAATACCATTAGTTCATCCAGATGTTCAGATCAAAGAAGAACGCACGTTTCCTGCGGCTTTGCCCGGCCATTGTGACTCTGAAGTCGACTCAAGTCATTCAGACAATGGCCCAAACATTTGGATGGAATACACAATGCCAAATAGTGGATGGAATACACAATGCCAAATAGTTAGCCAGAGCCGGATTTGTACTCTGGACCAGGAGAGCCAAGCACAGTGTTTCAGAAGTGGTGTGAACATTGTCAAATGGGTTTATAAAGACTCAGATTTCCTGAAAAATGTTAAATACTATTCATAATTTCACTACCTTTGGTGGGGCATGATTTTTATCCTCACTGAGAAGAGAACATTCGTTGTTTGCTTCCTGAACTATGAGAACGCATTTACAAAGAGCTCACCAAGATACAAGTGAAACGCAGGGAACAATTACATCCTTTTCTTGACAGCGTGTAGCGTGTGAGTATATGGCTAAAAGAAAAGATTTTTTCCTCTCTTTATCTTTAGATGCCCTATGTACAAAGTATGAATATTTCCTCAAAAAGAAAGACAGATTATGCTTTTATTTTAATTACTTTGAAAGTATTGGGTTTTTTGAGCAATGGGTGAGTGCAAATGAAGAAAAGTGAAAGGGAAAACAGTTACTTTTATAGACAAACATCTAGCTAATTTGCCAGACATTTTTCTTTGTCACCATAATCATTTTTCAAGAGAGTTATTCTTTCCTCCAAATTTGCAAAGCAAATGTGACGAATAATTATCACAGTAATTACGCTTCCTAGATCAGGCCTAGTTGTCAGCATCAGAAAATCTGGATAATTACCAGAGTTTCTGATGCTGATAGCAATACGTTATCTAGCAATCAATGTCGTATAATTAGGATAGTTGCATTTTTGTTACATACCTGTCAATTTTCAGATAAATTTATACAATCCAAAAACGTATTTGAAAATAAAAATGCTCATTATTTCTGCCTTCTGATACAAACCTGAATATCCGTTATACAAATGAATCGTGTGTACAACAGTCACCCATTGTTACTACTATCACTATTAATAACACGAGTTCCTCGATGCACATGGGACATCCGACTCCTCTGTGTGATCTACAGCTAAGTGCAGTTGTCATATATTGCATCACTGATGATTTCACCAGCTGAATAACTAGAGAAGATTTTGTCCAAGGCGCAGCTGATAGCGTTTGAAGTCTTTCTGGCGAGACAATCTGAGAGGCACCGATGTCGACTTGGCATGGACATGAGAGCATTATTTGGATATCACTTCCAGTACGACTGGAAATACTGTTGTAACCTGATCGTACAGATTTGATAAGAGAATGCTGCTCATTTCCAGTTGTATCTCCAGTTAGGCTGCGGCATGGTTAATCGTGTTTGTTCAGTTGTAGGCAGGAAACCTCAAGGAAAAATAGATTCAGCCTCGTTTGAAAGTATGGTACTGAATCAGAAAACGACATTATCATTTTGTTACTTCTGGGATTTGACGGTAAAATTCTAGGTTTATAAAATAATCAGTTATTATTGCTTGCCATAGTTCCATTCATTTAGGTCTTAAAAGCGACACATCTGAATAATGGTTCTTTATATATTCTTCTTTTTTAAAGTTGTTCACATTATATAATGTTTTATTCATTTAAGAGAAAGCATACTAACGAACCATTATAGTTCTTAAAATAATACCAATACAGACGATAAGAAAAGAGTGACCTTGACCCTTACACATTTGGATCCCTACGGAACAGTCTCGTGGGTGATCCTGCAAAATTTCATACATGCACCAGTACAAGCCCGGATATAGGGCAGAAATAAATGTTTATTTAGTCACCATTTAAACTGCAGCCCATATAATAATGCAGAACTTACAGACTTGTCGAGCCTCCAAGTTTTGTGAACCTGCATAAACTGTTCCTTTGAAATGAAACTGAACAACACATTTATAAGTCGTCTTAACAAATCTGACGAACAAATTTTTGACAGAAGTCAGTACCTATTTAACTCACATGTCTGAAATTTAAAAAAATTCTATTCGAGATTCATAGCAATCAATGTGAATTTTGAATTCTTGGATTAAAATGTGACAATTTTTAAATTATCCCGACATTTGTAGACAAAAACGATTTGGGTTTAAGTGATTCTACCTGACCCCTGACCAGTCAGGCCTGCGCGCATGCTTTAGTATGCAATGACACGGATATGACACCAGGGATGAGTATGATTCTTACCAACTGATTGAGGAGAGGAGACTGGAGGAAACTCGCACTCTTGATTTCTTTTCAACCACAACACAAGATGATTCATTTCTTAAGAAACACTGAATTTAAGTTGCAGTTCATAACGATGAAAGTCTTGCTGTTTTGATACAAAGCCAGAATACTATCATTGTCTTGAGATATGGTTCTATATATGACAATCGCACACAAGGTCGGGGTATATATTAGCACTATACTATTAATTCATTATATTATTACCCCTTTTGATGAACGAAAATTATACAAGATTTACTATATTTGGATTCAGTTGTAATAAAATTTATTACAGAAGATATGTGAAATGTAAAGTCTGCAAGGAGAACACTTACTTGACAGCCAATTTATTTCTATTTATATCAGTTCAAATCAAATAAATATTATGTTATAGCTAAAGTGTTCTCCTTTCAAGTGCACTGGATCAAGCAAGGGATCACGTGTGTCAGGGATGGATTAAGATAAATGCAATAAACTGACAACGAACAGTGCAAAACTAATGTTTTACTATAGTACGTCACACGGGTCACGTAGGCATTCAAATGCGACTATTTCAGTAATGGTTGTCATATTTTGAAATTTGATTCTACATGTCTTTAATTGGCAAGGATTTACTTCATTTGGATTTGTATACATCCATATTCCCTTGGAAGGTCGTTATTCAGACGCCCCGAGAGGTGCGTACGGCAAAATCTATATTAAAGTACGAAGACATTTTTGGACGAAATGAACCTAAAGGTGTGATCCAGTACATTCCGGATTGAATGTCGTGCGCTGTGATGACACAATGAAAGCTACGCATATTGATAGACAAATTCGTACTACCCTCGATTGTAACGATTCCACTCGACGAGCTCTTATTTTGACAAAAGTTTAGTATATGGCCACCATTGTAAAAGTCCATAGCGATAGATAATTTTTGTCTTGAAGTTTCTTGGTGACAGTTAAGGTGCAGAGCATTCAATAATCAGGATTGAGTAGACTTTGGTTAATGAAAATTAGTGTTAAATTTTAAAAGAACAATTTATGTTTAATTTAAAATGATTAAATGCGCGTACATGATCCCTGTGACTTTTACAATAGCCTGAGATCATTCGACTGTGAGTCTTTTTCAAAGGCAAACACAAGACAGAGACAAGACAAACAATAAACACAAACGAGTTGAAATTAAAAAAGTTTACATATCTATTTCTACTGGAATCAAAGCTTGAAAATGCTTTTGGACCATTTGGCTTCAGGTTGATTGATGATTATGTAAATATATTTATATCGACCTACAAATGGATGAGCCATATCACCATCTGTTTATTATGTGAATTGGTGTAACCGTAAATTATATCCCGAATAGTTCATTGTTGTAATAGAAATTACAGGCGAATGAGTGACTAATGAGCTTAATGAACAAAATATTTAAATGTAAATGTGCTGGCTGTCAAAAAAAATGATAATTTTATTTGCGCGTGGTTGTCTTTTTCTAGTCTTCTTGATTTAGACCGTTTGGTTACAATGTTCTTATGAGAATTATCTAGTAGGATTCCTTTGTTTTCCTGGTTTCAGAATTCCAGTTGGGGCTGCAAGCAATTACAATTAGCGTTACATCACTGAACGCGCGGACAGGGGAAGAAAAGTGTTCTAGAACTGGACTTCCGTCGGGCTTCTTTGTCATCCAATCAGATCTGTGAAGATCTTTTTGTGTAGCTTTTCAATTTCTCCAACCTACTAAAGGTCACAATCATATTTTTGATGAGATAAATTGCATTCTCTGTTTTGCCCGTTCTGTTTGGACCATGAAAGTTCAAGTTTTCGCTCGTTCCTTTGCTAGAGAATGTGTCGGTCTCTATCATATGTTGACAGATTTTGCACCTTAATCACCATGGGGACCAGATTTGCTGTCGTGTTCTTAGCTTGTGATTGACGTTAGCTTCGCTCTGTCTAGGACGTCGTTGAAGCTTTTTCGTCTGCGGTAGGCTACTATTGGTTTGATCGGGAGGATTAACATTAGTGTGTCACAAGATTCCATGATGAACCAGTGTTACTGGATGCTTTTACTTACTTTGGGGTTGTCTGGACGGTAGGTCAGGAGAAATGGTATACGATCGAATAAAAATTTTATAAAAGTCAGCTGACTGGAAAATTTAACTAGCCCTTGGAAAATTTGAGCTTTTCGCCAAACGTAATATCCAAATACGAATAAAACGATACAATAAAATAAAATAATGTATATTTCAAAGAATTGCGTTATTTATTTAAAGTTTTAGTTTCTTTTTATCCTTAATATGTAAATAATATATGTAGATAGATACGTATATTAGAAAGAATTCGAAGAGCAAAAGCAGACATGTACGTGTATATAGACAGACAAATGGAGAGGTATTGGAAAAATTATGAGAGAGAGAGAGAGAGAGAGAGAGAGAGAGAGCTTATTTATACTCACAACTGAAGGATCTGTGAACACTTATTTTCTCCATTTACTTAACAATTATCATCTAGTCATCTTGAAATGGTGACTTATTTAAACTCTTTTGAGAATGATCTGAAAACGAACTTTTTGTCAATTTAATTGTTTGTTATGCAATATAGGTATCATTCAATTATCACGCAAACAATTTTTATAAAATTGATTGCACATTGAATGAAATCACCCTGGTGGTTAATCGTTAGAGACGAGTGCCTTTTGTTTCCAAATACACCCCTGTCAAAGAAATCTCCTGAATTGTATTATTAACAATTAACACCCACTCGTCATAAAATCGACATCATACATTAAAACAATGATTGAAAAGCTGATTGAGTTGACAATCTAACAAACTGCGAGACAAACGTGGGACCCGAAAGTCCTCGAATCCCTAATACGTGCAAATATTACATTAAAATGTAACTGATAAGTAAAAATATAACCAATTATTGCTTGTTTGTTTCAAATATTAAATATTCACATTGTTACGCCTGCGCGAGAAATTGTGAGGCTGATCTTGACATTGACTACAAGATGGAAATGACATTCAATAGCTGAAACAAGTTGTGTAGAAGAAGATTGCGCTACATATATATGCTAAATAAAGGTGTTGATATATGCACTGTGGTATACGAGATCGCAGGGTTTAAAACTTGCAGAACATAAAACATTACGTATTGAACACAACTCCTTGTTAGTAAATTAGCTCGCAGAGGGCTACTGTTTTATATAATTTATCCAGACTACCTATGCCAAAAAATGTATTGTATGCCCCTCTCAATGTTTTGGACTTGTCCGTGGGCAATTGCCTTGCAAATATGAGCTTGCGCAAAAGCTAATTCGAGCTTGTTCCGGGTGTTGGGCAAGTGGATTTTGTAAATCATTGAATATATTATCCACACAAAATACCAGAGAAAGGCATCGCTCAACACAAACTCGTTTGATCTTTTACTAAGTCTCTTTCAAACACAGATCTGATGAAGCGCCATTGAATGAATCAATGTGCCTGTCTTCTAGTGCAAAGGACAAAACTTAAACACTCAAAAAAGACAGTACAATTCTTTCTGGATAAAGTGGATCTCCTTGACATTTCCACTCTGAAATGTTTCCACCGCGTCCTTTTTTGCAAGATACAGATGTGACTAAAGGACAAGTTGTATAGAAGATATGTTCAGTATGTGCGTATGGAAACGGCATTATATCAGTATGAATCCTGCAAGTATTTTCCAAAATCTCAACTTTATTTGGTTTTGACCTCAAATAGCGTTTGTACTTTGAATTTCAATTGGCAAGCAACGTAAACCGACAAACGATGTGACTGTCTTTAAAAAGTGAGAGAAATTTTTAAAGCCATTAGTTACGGAACCTCTGTATTAAGTCTGCCTCTAATGCTACAAATAGTAGCACGAACCATCAGTAACCTTGCCAGTGAGTCCGTGAACCTCAGTCATAAGGCTGTATCTGCTGCAAGACATAGGAGCACAGTAACACCATGAGGCACTGAAGCTATGAACCGATGAACTTCATTCCTAAACCTGTCCCTGCTGCAAGACATAGGAGCACAGTAACACCATGAGGCATTGAAGCTATGAACCAATGAACTTCATTCCTAAACCTGTCCCTGCTGCAAGACATAGCAGCACAGTAACACCATGAGGCATTGAAGCTATGAACCAATGAACTTCATTCCTAAACCTGTCCCTGCTGCAAGACATAGCAGCACACGGAGTAACCTCGTGAAGCAATGAAGCCATTAGTTACAAAACCACAATCTCATGTCTGTCTCTACTTTTAGACGTAGATGCACAAACTTAACCTTGCGAGGAATTAAATCCACTAATTAATGAACTTCCGTCCTACGTCTGTCTCTGCTGCAGGACATAGCAGAATATACTTATCTGCAGCTTTATGATGCACTGAAGCCATTATTTACAGAGCCTCAGTCGTAAGTCTACCTCTGTTGTACTAGATAGGACTACATAATTATTAGCAACCTCATGAGACACTGAAGCTATTAGTTAATTAACCTCAATCCTAAGTCTGTCTCTGAGGCATGACATCAATAGCCTCGCGTGACATCTAGAAAGGTAAAGAACAGAATTATGAAGTAAAAGAAAACTCTTTAGAGGCTGCCATGCCCGTTATATAGGTAGATAGTGTTTTGTTATCTTAACGTACATGTTTTCAAAATACTGGTAAATAGTAAAAGAAAGCCACGTGTGTTATAGGTTTATGCGAAGGAGTCTGAAAGTCTGCAATGAGTAGACTACGACAACAGCTTTCTTCTTACTTGAACAAACAAGCTTTTCTGTACTCACTGGTTGTCTGTAGTCCAGCCATTATGCAAGAAATTTAAAAGAGAGAAATTTCACAATAGTACGACTCGAACATGGTAATACGTATTTCGTAACATCGTGGATTCAGAGTTGAAACTTAACAAAGCAACTTACGTTCTTGAACCATGTCAGAAACGACGACCACATAAAACAACATTCTAAAGAAAGAAAATTAGAGGAAAATATATTAGTCCTATAGTAACGTGTAACACTTATATCTAATGTTTTAGTCCTATAGTAACGTGTAACACTTATATCTAATGTTTTAGTCCTATAGTAACATGTAACACTTAGATCTAATGTTAGATCATTTGATTGGTGTAACACGAACGAATTGTTGATCACTTGCATCTTTGTAGTGTGTTGTATAGATCCGACTCTTCCTGGTGTATGTTTCCCTCATATTTAAAGGAAATGAATAAATCTAATTTGAACATATTGTGACTATTTGTATTCACAAGGTTAAATTACAAAATATCAATTTATTTCAGAGAAATAAGAGTGTTAAGACATTTGTACTGATGGAAATAGGTGCCAAACTTTGACTCTGGTTTTAGAATATTGATTATATATGTGGTCTTTCAAAAATATTGAGACAAATTCGCACACAAAATGGTTTCAAATCTATTTAAAAAAAACACTGTAGTTTGAAGGTATTTTAGCCACGTGTATTAGAAAATATTACTACAGTATCATACATTCTTCAGCCAATCTTACAGTTTATGACTGACAGTCTGTTTTTATTGATAGTACACGTACCTGCAATAGAGTATCACGATGTAATAAATTGGTTATTATTTGTGTAAATTCACCAGGGATTCTTCCATAACGCCACACGGAAAGTTTAGTAAAACATAATGCTTTAACAAGTATCCTTACCAGGGCAATTAGAACTAATACTTTCATGGATTCCTTTTTTGCATTCAGAAATCTGATGAAATGATCTAAGTAAATTTATAAATAAACCAAGATATCTCAATAATTAATTTCCGATAATATTGGTTGAGCATGTTTTCTATCATTTCCATGTAACCAATTAGGATGCGTGGTGAAGCCTTTCGAAGGGAACTACTGGTAAATTAAAGAATTGGATTACCCTTCCAGTGGAAAAAATTTGATAAGGGAGAAAAATAGTGGGGTTAAAGCTCTCACTAATTAGCAGGTATTAGAACGCCTCCTGTTGAGAACACCGGAAAACTTCCTCCTCATTAAGAAGGCGGCAACAAAGGACTATTTGATATGACCCAGATGACGTTAGACCCCTAATGAAAGACTAGATGCAATGGAAGAGATGAGAATACTCTTACATTATCAAAATACACTTGAAAATTTAGAGCCTCATAATTTAATTTCGGACAAGAAATCGTTCAAATTTAAAGACAGACAACTATTAGTACAAATTAAACAAAATGTACAGACTCTCTCCATGAAAATCATTAGAAGTGAGTCTTAAGCGAAGAACATCATTCGGAATTCTTAATCCGACCACCGAGAAAAAGTTATTTAATGTAAAAATGTTCAAGCCGATACGAAGGAAAACGTGTGAATTTCACATTGTTTTACAACAGAAGCTCAAGTTCGCAGATTTAAAGCGAACTGTGTTTGGAACGGTCTTTGATGTGTGAAGCAGGCTCAGTCAGCCATGTCACGATTGTAATTTATTTCGGAATTTCAATACTTTGGGTCACCACGACATTTTAACCTCATAACAAAACTACAAAAGTGCGACAGAAACAGGCAGCAATGAAACATTATGGCAGAACAACAAAAGAACGGTACAGTTAAGGGGAGTGACTGAAAGTTCCTGAGTTTTTCATACAAACATGCGAGCGTGATGTGTGGTTATGGTAAAATATCCTATCCTACGTTCATTTACTTCTTTGTATTTACAAGTCACACTATATGCGGTATACTATATGTTTTATCAGGTACACGAATATACTTCCTACCGACCGTAAATTTGTTATACTAAACGGGCATTACTGTTCTTGGACCTGAATAATTGCTCATTTTCATTTAAGAGATATTTACAGTACTGTGATTTCAATCCGAAACTCCCAAATGTTCAATCACAAGTCCAAAAGTATAGAATGTTCTGAATGGATTCCAATAGTCTTGAACGTCCTGATGTACCCGATAATCTTGAATGCTGTGATGAAATCCAGAATGTCTTTGAATTCATAATAATCTACAGTAGTATATTAGTCCAAAGTTAATGGGCACTTAGTAATTCCAGTGAATAATTTAAATAAATAATAAATAATTCCTCTCAAATTGTGTCTGAACACAACTGAAAATTATTCTAGACTGATCTTAAAACAGAAAGGAATACTTCTTAACCAGTTCTGTAGTTATACATATTTCCCTTGACCTGCATCGCAATATAATATTCTGCAAAAGAAAAAAATAATCATTCCATGGAAAATTCCACTAACCCATGTATGCAGAAACTCCGCCGCATCGCATCCACGCCAAAATGAAGAGAACCTCATAGGAGTGTGAATTTTATATGAAATGTTTTCAACGAGAAAAATGAATTTTCAACGAGTTTCATAGGTTTCATTGGAAATATGCGTATTAGTGAAATTTAAATATTATTATAAATGACGTGCTAAAAAAATTTTATTGACTAGAACCATCAAAATATATTTAATCTTAAGTTTATTAGGATTCCCTTGCCATTATGTTTTATCATATATGGTGTAGTGACGTTATTTATGACATGATAATGCGATATTACTCGTATACGGAAAAATATGTTATAGATTTGATGTACCTTTATTAGCCTAAATAACACAATAGCAGCGAGAACAGTTTTGTTCCAGTTCATGCCCCCACTACATGTATATGTGCATCATTGTCTTCTTTGATCAGTCTTTGATAGCGTTCCATGATCCAAACCAGATATCGTGTCTTGAACAGCTGCCTAATAACAGGCAAATGTTGCTAATTTTATCCAATACAATATGGTGTTATGCATATTTAATTTGCATTGTTTGTTAGTCAGTTTTTCATTTACATTTTTAATTCATTATATGCTATGGACAATTGTATGTTGGTCTTGACCTTGTCCAAAATCAAGTTCATTTTCTACTTTACCTGTATCGTTGATTTTTATGTAACCAACTAGTACATAGCTAAATAGTTTTCTATGAGTATGGGTTAACTATTAGAATTATTATCTTGGCCCGAGTCAAGTACATTGTGTTTACCACATTTCATATTCCAATTATAACAAGGATTTTTTTTTGTAAACATTAGGAACCTTCTAGAGGGTTATTTTCCTTTAGGCAATGTTTTTTTAGAAATGCTAATTGTGACCTGAGAAGAAGGTACAGGACTATATAATCTTGTTTTTCTAGAATTTATTCATTCGTGCAATAATATCTGAGCAAAGTCAGTTGTATTATTGTTGTGTCCAGTAGTTTGTTTGGGCTGGAATTTTATTGATCCAAATTATTATTCTCTGGAAATACAATGTGCTCGTTACAAATAACATTCTTCGAAATACAGAATTTAATTTATAGTGAAATTTCAAATAAGGATATATTCTTGGATTGTATTAATGTGATTAAACAAAAAAGTATTGTCTCATCTCCACTACACGGGACATCACAGGCACATCAACACCTCCAACTTTGGAGTTAATTTTGATTTCCACTAAAGTTTATTCAGAACTTCAAAGCATTAGAACTTGTGTCTGTAATTCTATGATTACACTGGATTTCTTTCGCTATACCGTAAATTCCTTTTTTACATTTTCACTTTGTATTTTAGGGAAATAAATTATTTGCTGAATTCTTAAAAGCTTGTTGTTTCTCACTCTTTTCTATTGCTTATTTTAAGACCATAGATTTGTAATAATGGCCAGATCTGAAGTCCATTTATTTCAACAGAGCAAATCAGTGTTTAAAGAAACTAGGTTTCATCGATGAAAGATGTACTGAACACATAGATGAACAGTTAGATAATGGGGATGGCTATTAACAATATTTATTGTCAGCGACGCATGTAAAGAAGTGATTGGCAAAACGATAACAGAGGAAGAAATGGAAAGTACATTGCAGCATTGATAAGAAACATAATTGCAGATGACGGTAAATGACTACTAAATTGCAAGGGATTAGATTTATGACCTGAATTTGTCTTACAGACTCGATGTTCCTTTGTCGGCTAGAATACAAGCTACTGAACATATTAAAGTAGGAAACCTTAAAAACTTGAATGCAAAAGTCAACTCGACAATTGTGCTAGAAAAAGTAAAAAAGTGATTAATAATAAGTAAAATTGTGCGTCAGATGATAGACAGAGAAGTAATAAATCATACCGTAACAGTCACAGTTTCTGTCATGGCTGTAGCGGCAAATATATATATATATATATATTATATATATATATATATATATATATATATATATATATATATATATATATATATATATATATATATATTGTGTAGTGAAATTTTGTTTCAAACATGACAAAATCAAATAATATAACTATTACTGAGGAAAATCATCATTTGTACACCTTCTTAACATTATAAAATTATCGTCCATCTCATCTATACTTGACAGTGTTTCATTTCTTGATAAATTAGTTTTAGAATTGACGTAAGGTGTTCTGCCAGCTGAAACAAATGTTTGGATTGGATAAATCAAATTTAGAACATAGCATGATATGATCGATGTGTAAATCATTACCATCAATGTTTTGATAATATTTTGTGAAAACAATCACTTTTTATGTTGATCAAACGAATATAATACTATTAGTATAATACATATTTCTCGATTCTTCGAGCATCAGCTTTTTGTGATTGTTATAAATTAGAATGATAGGCCTACGTTTTAATCGATATATTGTCTTTCAAATTCATTCAGCACGGACGAAATTTTACGCTTTATAAAATTTAATTTGTCTGTTTCATATCGTAACACACAGAACAATTTTTGTTTTATAAATGTTTCAAATGATTTTATATTCCTGTATTCAATACAATATTATTAAATTTCTAACCTCAATTTACACCACCTCGAACAATGTTTTTATTTACATTATTCCTACAACTTAATCCAATATTATTTCTGGAGATGACGGAAATGGCTGATAGATGTTCCAGATGTTCATGTTACAACTGATGAGTGTAGTTTAAGAAATGATCAGCAAAGCACTAACAACGGAATAGTCAGCCATGGAAAGTTTGATATTATAGTAAAAGTCATACAGGTCATGTATGCGCATTTACTCAAATATAAATTGTTATTTTAAAACTGAATACTAATTTTGTATAACTAAAGTCTTTTCAATCCTGATTACTGAATGCTGTGTGTGTGATTTGGATTTTTAACGTAGCTTTAACAATTTTTCAGTCATATCTCTACGATGTCTGCATTGTGGCAGTTTATAGTGATGTCTAGCACTGGGGCATCATGCGGCAGACATGTAGCATGATGTCCCACCCAGTCACATTATCCTGACACCAGGCCGACCAGTCCTAACACAAACCTCTTAATGCTGAGCGCCAAGCGAGGCAGTTGTTAGTACCATTTTTATAAGTCTTTAGTATGACTCGGCCGGGGATCAAACCCACGACCTCCCGCATCCGAGTCGGACGCTCTAACCACTAGGCCACCGGAGAGGTCTATTGAATGATATGCACCTTACCTGTCATCAAGAAACATTCCAGACGAAAATTATCCATCGCTATAGACTTTCACAGTGGAAGCCAGGTATCTAACTGGGTCAAGAAAAGATCACGTCGAGTCTAATCATCACAATATAGGGTAGTACGAATCTGCTTATCAACGTGCGTAGCTTTCATTGTGACATCTTAGCGCGCGACATTCAATCCAGGTTGTACTGATCACTCCTTTAGGTTGATATCGTCCAAAACTTTCCACGTACTTTAACATAGATTTTGCTGTAGAAACTTCTCAGGGCATGTAAATAATGATTGATTTTGCTTAGAAACTTCTCAGCGCACGTAAATAATGATCTTTCCAAGGACTACATATGTATGAGGATTCAAACAATGCAAATAGCTTCCATTTAAAGGTATGTAGAATCAAATTCTGAAAAATGTCATCCATTACTGAAATAATCGGTCTTGAACGCATAAATGACCTGTATGACT
>JAECUM010060501.1:0-36337 GCA_016617855.1 Megalonaias nervosa
AATGAGAGAGACCATGCTGTTTATTTTTCAAATGTTTTTCAATATTGTAAAATTACTTATTTTCTACTGGTCAACTCAAAATCAATATGTTGAAAGTTTTCAAACTAGCACTCAGTTTACATAGAAATAAACATAAATTCAACGAAAAGTCCAGTGACTGATCTAATTCTAATTCATGTCATTTAGTCATCTTTTAATTCATTTTGCAAACTGTCCAAGACGTCGACGGGACCAATTATGTTGATAATTGATGTGAAAATTTAATTAACAGCATCTGACAATGATTGAACATCAGCCTTAACATTTGCAATGGGTTCATAAGCTCTCTTGCATTGTACTTTTCTTTTTCTTTCAGCTCTTTTTAAGTCAATCTTTTTACAACTTCTCTTGTTGTGAACTCAATTTGCCTTTTGACGTTCAATTCATGTTTGTATTCTTCAATTTCTGTAGGAATGGGGTTATGCTTAGTTTAGTCTTCTAAAAATCCCATTTAATTTTCTAGCTTAGACTTGTCGATTTGTTTACTATTTGGAATGGTGGAAAATAGCTGAGGGTGTAGAAGATTTTAATACGAGAGGATATAAACATTCTGAAGATTACACCAGAGAGGAGTATAATATAGTCATTCATTCAATAATAGTTAAACATATGTTAATAAAATCTAGACTGTATACAATAGGTTTTATCTTCCTCCACAATCTAGACCAAAAGATTCGAATGATAACCAAATAATAAATGCATTTGCCATGTCTCAGAATTGCAATGTAAGTGATGAATTTGTCAGCATGTATTACTTTTTTCAACATTGTCTGATGAAATAAACTGAGTAAGGGATTTTAAATTTACAACTACGAACAAAAACTAATGATTTATATAAAACCGCATGATTTCACTGAATTTTTAAATTTTATCTTCATCTAAAAGACCATTACTATCTTTCAAAAAAATACAAGTCCGGCTTGTAAGTTAAAGTACTTGTAGCTTTGCAGCAAGGTCGTCGTTGTCTATAACTCGTTTCATCAGTTAACAGTGCTATCCAGTACTGCGCAATACCTGTTCGATAGTTATATTTATGTTTCCAGGTACCTACTGCAACAACGGCACAGGTTCTCCAGAACACTGGTTGAAAGTTTTACGTTCTTCAGGCTCATCAGCTATCAACCTTTTATTTCTTGTTTGAGGCATCAAGTGTCATGATGTATAGAAAATTTTAAAATGTTGCAAATCAAAATTAAATGGTTTCATGTCAGTGCTAATACGTGTTTTTAATTCCTAGTCATTACGCTCAAACAAGAGTTTTCTTATATGGAACTAAATTATGAAATTTCCCTACTGATTTAACCAACTCGGGAACAATTTTGTCAATAGTAAATCTTGCACTGACTGGCTAGTGTAGTTAATTATCCCACAATGTAATGTCACGCCCTGATTTGTTTATGTTAATAGAGGTATCATTTACCAAACTGAAGCAGACTTTCAATAATTTTTTAGGGATCATTTACAAAATCGAAGTTCAGTATCCAGAATTGTTTTGTGGACTGGATGTAAATAAATCTATTCAGTTTAGTATACGTGTTTAATTGCTTTAAATATTTCTTAAATATCTTTGTTTACTCGAACATTAAACTGAATTGAATGATAATGATAAAGTGTTGTACTTGCTAGTTTTTGTAATATGAGGTACATCTTATCTATGATAAACAGCTTTACATATGACATTGGGTTATCTTGGTGAAATATATTACTCGTATACTTATATTTACCACATTCACATTCAATCATCGCTTGCTGTTTCTCACTAACGTTACACCACATTAATTTTGTTTCATTCGCACCATATTTGAAGATCTAGCATTTTGTATTTCATTTTTCCATGTCATTCATGAGTTACTACGTGTATTTGTATTATTTATCTACACACTATGAAACAAGTTCTGCTAATTATTTTTCTCAATGGTGTACGCATTCTATTTGAGATTGAAATAATTTAACTTCACAGGTGATCCAGCTCTGTCAGTATACATGGTCGGTGCACCAAAACAAGTACGACTGTCTGTCCTGTGTTCTAGAAACGTTCAATTTTACATATCCTTCCGTCAACTATATATTAAAATTTACTGCTGGACCTATCTTGTCAATATGTATACTGCAAATTATTTATTAGAATTTTAAATAATCTCGAGGCTGCTTTTCATTTTTTCCATTCGAAGTCTATATGGATGACACATCTTCATACTTCGATTCATATGTAACAAACACAACACAATTCGAAGATACATTATAGATAAATATTTCTCAAATATAAGCTTGATACTTTCTTAAATTTTTTACCTACCTGCGATACAATGGTCAGAAGAATATGATCCGGATTTGCTGGTGTTTTTCCCAGATTCGCAAGAGACGCACGATTGCTCAGAACCGGACCTATATGTACCTATTTCACAAGGAGCGCATGATGTGGCTTCCGATACACTATATCTTCCTGGTGCACAGTATTTGCAGAAATACTGCCCTGTAGCGTCTTGATATTGCCCAGGCTGACATTTTACACATTGTGTGCCGCCCCACTTGTCTTGATATGTTCCAGCCTCAGAAACGATACACGATGTACCGCCATTTCTAGGTTGATATGTTCCATAAGAACATTGTAGACAATGTGTTTGGCCGGATTGATTTTGATACGTACCAGCCAAGCATTCATGGCATGTATTACTTGGATATGATAGGTACGTGCCAGGCTGACATTCTGAAAAAGGAACAATCAGTAGAGAGATGTAGATAATACGTCAGTAAAAAGAACATTCAAATATCGATCACAGATACATTTTTCAAGACCTTTCCAATCTTCCTTTCAATGTCAGAATGATGAAAATTTTGAATATGGATAGTCCGCATTATTATTGTTTTTATTGTTATAGTATCACTATTATTATTATTATTATTATTATTATTATTATTATTATTATTATTATTACAAGCTACTGATGAATGATGATGAAACTGAAATCATCATGATAACCACTGAAAGTCATTCACATCCTTGCCTCAAGCAATAATTGTCAGCTACACCAACAATAAATTCACACAGTCAGCATGAATCCTAGGCAGCACTCTTGACGGTACTCTTTCGTTACACCAACATGTCATGAGCAAATGCAAGACTATATCTGGATCTCAGACGCATCGGCTCAATTCGCCATTTTCTTGAAATTAATGCCATTAAAACACTTGTGTGTAACTTAGGACTTTCATGAAGTGATTAATGTAATTCAGTTCTATCTGTTTTGTCTCAGTATCTAATACAGATAATTCACAAAATTAAAAACACGGCTGCTCGGTTTATCCTCAGCCTATGAAGAACTGAACACACCTCACTCTGCTTTGTACCAACCGCTACGTACTCATTCGATCCAGATTCAAAGACATAATCTGTTCGCTATGCTGCATTTCACTGACTGGCTAAAGTCCGATATACCTATCTGACCTCACCCAGGTGTACACACCATCTAGAAACGAATGCTCCTCTTCTGACACTTGTAATATCTTACATTTTCCAAGACGTTTTGAATCTTCCTTTCAATGTCATAATGATGAAGATTTTGAATATGGATGGTCCACATTATTATTGTTGTTATTGTTTTAGTGTCATTATTATTATTATTATTATTATTATTATTATTATTATTATTATTATTATTATTATTATTATTATTATTATCATTATTATTATTATTATTATTATTATTATTATTATTATTATTATTATTATTATTATTACAAGCTACCAATGAATGATGAGGAAACTGAAGTCATCATGGTAAGCATCCAAAGACTTTTTCATTCACATCCTTTACCTCAAGCAGTAATTATCAGCAATACCAACATTAAATTCACACCCTCAGCATGAAAACTAGGTGGCACTCTTGACAGTACTCTCTCGTTACACCAACATGTCATGAGCAAATGCAATTCTGTATATCTGGATCTGAGACGCATCGGCTCAATTCGCCATTTTTTGCCATTGATGCCATTAAAACACTTGTGTGTACATCAGTATTTTCAAGACTTGACGAATGTAATTCAGTTCTATCTGTTTTGTCTCAGTATCTAATACAGATACTTCAAAAAGTTAAAAACACGGCTGTTCGGTATCCTCAGCCTATGAAGAACTGAACACACCTCACTCTGCTTTATGAAGAACTGAACACACCTCACTCTGCTTTGTACCCACTAGTAGCTACCCGTTCGATCCAGATTCAAACAAACAATCTGTTCACTATGCTACATTTGAATGACTGGCTCATGCCCAATATACCTATCTGACCTCACCCAGGTGTACACGCCATCTAGAAACATATGCTTCTCTTCAGACGCTTGTTATGTCATTGCTTCCACTGTTAAAACAAAGTCATACGGAGAACGTTCTTTTGCATACCAGGGCCAAGATCCCCGGAACAAACTGCCCATTGATCTTAGACAAAATAACACTGGGATCTCATTCAATAATGCTCTTTAGACTCACCTATTTAACTGCAAGAACAGACTTAAAGACTTAATGCTGTTTACTTCCTTAATTATTGTCAGCATGGTTTCATTTTCTAATTTCATGGTGTTTTTATGTGTTGTCAAATATTGTGAAGCGCTTATAGCTTCTGAAGATTAGGCGTTGTATTAAGTCCACATTATTATTATTATTATTATTATTATTATTATTATTATTATTATTATTATTATTATTATTATTATTATTATTATTATTATTTCTATTATTATTGGTATTATTATTATTATCATATTATCATCTATATTCCACTCAATAGACATGAAAATATTCTGAGGAATCATTAGTCTGCGAATCAAGTAAAATGGTTGCAGACACACATTATTATTATTTTATTTCTTATTTAGATTTGGAGATCAATAAAACATTAACTGTTTTACACGGGATTTTAAAGTGAATATACTCTTAATTTCTTGAAACTTCCGGCATGATCACCTTTCTGTCTATAGTGACAAAGACAGAAAGTGAGGCCAATCGATCAATGTATGTGTGCATGTTGACAGCATGACTGATTAAACAGTTCTACAACTTAACACATAGGTCTCCAGATTAGAATGTGCATTATAGTGCAGATGAGTTTAATATAGTGTTAATGATACTACTTTTATCGATACAGGGTGTTGATATCACTTCTGGAACTTTCCCATTTAGGAGATATATATGCCCTTATGTATGTAATTCAAACATGGAATTCCATAATTCGTTTTTTCCTTCCTCTCCTCCTCTATCTCTCCCTCTATTTCTCTCCCTCCCCATCAAGATGAACAGATCCTAAAATGTGTCAACACTGCCGACCCTCTAGTATACATTGTTTTACCCAATGAAAAGGGGGCATCAACAAATGCTTAACAAATTACTTTTCCACGTTAATTATAACAATTGTCAGAGAATAAACATACATGAGCTGTCGCTTTTGTGTCACCCATACAGAATCGTATACCTGTTACACTCTATGAAAAACGGTAGAAATCTGTTGGAAGATCGCTTGATTAAATATTGTGTTAAACTTAAGTACCAATTTTAACTCACATCACATTTATATTCGTGTCTAAAACGATGGAGATATTGTACATTGATGAGTGTTGATTGCAAACCAAAATGAGGTGACAATCGAAATTTGGGTGCGAAACAAGCCCGCAAACCTACTAATGCACACAAAAATGTACGCTTGAATGCCGAAATAACACAAAAAGAACTAAAAACCTGAATGACTCATGAAAATAGTTTTTTGAAAGATTAACGCTCTGATGTCGGTCTGAGAAGACCGTTTTGTGATTTTTCTACAGTACTCCTAAAAGAACAGTGCCGACTGTATCAATCCTTTGATGAAATATCTTCATTTTCCTTTGAAAATAGCCATTGATTCGACAGAATAAACAAATGCAAAAATTCATTGTCCTAAAATGTTTGGAAGATTTCGGATTGTCTTTAAGAGATGTTGTGATGTTGATATTGTCTTAAACTTAGTAACTGAAAGAAAGTAAAACGAACACATTTTGCATAATCCAACAATTTATTTTCCTATACTTCAAAGTGATAAATGTGACTTAAATTCAAAATAATCATAAACATTCAATCAAACGTCCAAATGTGTAGAGTGTTCTCAGTGAATTCCAGTCTTGAAACATCTGTTGTACCAGGTCTTGGTGTATCACAATGAATCAATCCAGGACGTCTTTTGATGAACTCACAATAATCCCAAAATAGTGATTTAGTCCAAAGGTCAATGAGTATCTTGTAGTTCCAATTAGTGACCTAAATAATTCCTGTAGAATTATATCTGAACACCACAGTGGATAACACCACATATTGTTCGCAAGATAGTAATGAATAAGTTTCGTTTACCTCTACTTTATAAAAAACATAAGACATAATAAGCTTATCAAGATATTGGTCATAAGTTCTCTTCCAGAACATTCTAAGGTCAAAAGGACATGCAAACATGTTTAAAAATTATCATTATCCTACAGTACACCAATAATCATGAAAAGTTAACTTTGAAAACATGTTTGCAATGATCAGGAGCTTACACTATAAGCTACAATCATGGATAAATGTTAAGTACACACAATAAATATACATAACAATAAGGAAATAGTTCAGTCGTGAAGTGGAAATAGTTTGTATTGTCAGTTGTGCCTTCGCCACTCCTGACAATACAAGGTTTCCAATTCACTCTTGAAATATTTAAACTAGTTTTTCTAATGCAAGCAAAAAAAAGGAAATGCAAAAGCAAAAAGCCCAAAGATAATGTCACAGGTTCTATAGAGATGTCATTGCTTTGTATTTGTGCTATCAAACGTTTTGTTTATGAAACTTGTAAAGAGAAACGGACAGTTACATTCAAATCAAGGGAGATGTCATATCGATATGGTATTGGGTATTGGGTTTGTAGAATTAACTTAGGCGAAGGAAAGTTATATCTGGAATTAGCATCATTTTGTTGACAGAAGCTACGCGGGCCTTTTCTTCTATACTTTTTCCAAATACTTTTTGAAATAGAATATTTTGCACCATTAAGTGAATAGACCATACTAAAGTACAAATGAAGTAACTATTGACCATAACAACAATATACTACATTTATTTTGTATATTATAAGGTGTTCCAGTTTGGATGAGAAGACAAAGTTTGTTAAAAATGATGGCTAACGCAACGGGAATCCAGTGCAGGTAGGTGCAATAATTGCAGTTCATTGTAATGGCACGGCTATGCTCGTATAAGAATATTAATTTAACCTTTCAAGAATCGTTCACTGATTTCAAAGTTCAGCTGTCCATAGTATACCACAGTAAAAGCCATACGCACAATGCTTTGCAGAAAATTATCCAATTTCATTATGAATCATTCTTCCATGTCTACCACGCCTTTTGCGTCAAACACAAAAACTGAATTATTTTAATTGCCCAAAGAAAATTATATATTGCTGTTACGATCAAAAGTTATTATACTGACTTTACTGAGCTCGTTTCGGGGCAGAAAAATGGGACATCCTTTGTGACTTGTACTAAGACAATCTATTAATGCTGTACACAGCATCAGCAATACTTGCTATTTTAATATACTTGTCTTTGCAATAATTTCATAAAGAAAGTATTTTATCGCCATTCTGTTGTTTCTGTTTATGATGCTGCTGATAATAAGGGAGTTAACATTATGTAAGATCAAGAGATCTTGTAATCTTGCGAGTAAATTTTCACATATCCTATAATCGCATTTATGAGTATTGTGGGTTGGACTGAAGTGGACTCATGGTTTCCTTGACATTTTGGACTTCACATACTTAATTTCAAAAGCCTTACTGAGCATCTATTTGTACCTGTCTGAAAAGGTATCATATCATATATATCACATTATATATTGGAAAACACGTTTCAACATCAATTGACATTTGCATTATCCTTGGACTTTAATGATGGAAGGTTTATTTTGTCTATACACAACATTATGTTCTGAAGACAATTATTTATCTACAAAGATCCTTGTTGTATTTCATTATTCTGACACATCCACTCCATGTACACAAACAGTAGAAAGAAAGTTAGAAATATCAATATAAAAGATTATTAGACTAACGGGAGACAAAAGAATCAGAGATGATACTAATATTTTATGTTAGGATGAAACAGCAACATACCAGAAAAGTTACAGACACTACTTTATAGTTAACGTTTAACCAAACAATGATAAATATTGTTAAGTTTTAGCACCAAATGTGATTCTCAGAATTAGGGGTCATAACACAGACAATGTGGAACGCTGAAAATCCAACTCCTTCAAGATCTACTTAATATAGACCTCATTGATATAAAGATGCATGATCATTTTGGTTGAAACTTTTAATGTACATAACCAAATTAAAACAAACTTATAGAAGGAGGAACATAGAACTAGACAAGGGCACACAGACCAAAAGTACCGATCTAATATTCTTCATCATTTAGCTAGATTTTTTTCCTAGAATTGCTAAACAGATGCCCCCACTAGTTACCTTTCCTAACCTTCAAACTCAACTCCGTTCTCTTCGATGAAGTTTTCAATGAGACTTATTATCTAAATTAATACCCAACATTATCAATTCCTGTGGAAACGTAGATGCCAAATGATGTTTTGAATGGTTGTTACACTGTACTTCCCTCTGGACACCGTTCGCTCTAGATTGAAAAAAAAAATACTTTTCACCCATCGAGTCCAAAACTTCCATCGCGGACAATAAGTCTTTATTTGATAATGCGCGGTTTCGGTTAAGATTATATGTAAGGCAATATCCAATTGTATTGAATACTTGCACATGTAATATAGCTTCTTGTGACTCAAGTGAATTTACTTCATCATGAACATATCAAACAAAACAAGTATTTATTGTAATAGAAAACTTACTTAGAAAGGTAGGTAATAATAATACATATGGAATAGTGCATGGAAGCTTTCAATAAAAGAATCTCATCGACAAAAATGAAAAGTATGTAATGTTATAAAAGCTTTACCTTATGATACAGCATCAGCAAATATTCCAGAATATGCCATTATAAGGTTGGTCAAGAACATTGTCGAAGTAGACATCAGATATCGTAACAGAGCACAAAAATTGTCCTCGAACAAGGAAGTTTTATTTTTCTTTGCTAAGTGTATAATGCGGGTATTAATGAAGGTCTTCAAGTTTGTCAAATGTATTTTAGATAAGTGAAAAGTATCATACGCTGGGATACATACACTTTAAGGTACGTATAAAATCCTCTGCAACCGATAGATTCAATGACGCCATTGATTATAAATAAGTAAATAAGTAAATAAATAGATAATATATGTAAAGTTTGACCAGACAAGATGAATAACACTAGTCAATAAGAGCACATCCAGAAATTTATTTCAGTTTGAAATCTTCATTATCGTTCAGCAGGAGCGATATATGAAACTTTCTTTACTTATTTAAAAATATGTCTCCTTCCAAAAATCCTCTACGAAATGTTTCGGGTTTATGGGTCAAGAGATTTCCTGTTACGTCAGGTTCATCGTTGCGACTATGAGCTTCTGACGACTCAACAATTGCATAACTTGTTTCCTGTTGGTATCAAAGCCTCAAAATTCCTAGATCGCAGCAACATATGCAGATTTTCTAACAGAGACTCTCGACATGATGTAATGAGAGGAATTGAATGGTGTCTTAATATTGTCGCAATAATCGTAGCTCAAGTCCATAACAATTTTGATATGTAGAGAAACATATTTTTACTTGTTGTTCAACATTATTTTTATTTTACTGACGTGATACATTTGGTTTGAGCTTATGCTATAGGAAACAACATGAGCTGTTCGAGTATCTCCTTATGCAATGTAGACAAAATCAGTTAAATTTAAGGTATAACTGTTGGTTATTAAGAGTAGTGTTGCTAATACCTGTTTCATGACTCAACTTTACTCCTTTTCTTCTCTTTATTATTATCATAAATATTATTATAATTTGCTTTTGCCCAAACATCTTTTATGGAAAACTGCGATATCAAATTGTTATTTGAAAGGACAATATAATCCTTTTGTAGAATAATGCAATTGTGCAAGGTAAACTAATTAATTCCTGGTATAAATTCCGTTAATATGTGATGCATGTTGCATCTGCTAAATCGTTATATCGGTTAGTTCTTGAGTCAAAAAAACCCAAACAACCAAACAAAAAACAAAAAAAAAAAAAAATAATAAAGAATTATAACACAACGGATTGAAGGATGAGTACACAAACAGCTGGAATCCATTAAATACCCTTTGGCGAGAGGCGGGAGATAACAAAGATATTGAGCCATTGTTAAAGCTAGATTTAATCTTAGATGCCGTTAGTTGTGTTCCCAATACCCATCAATTTAGCTCCCTGATTCGTGGAACAGATCTCATCAAAACTAAGTTTTCCTTCGTTCATGTCCAACATTATTTTCTGTTATCTCTTTCCCCCATTGAATGCCAAAATGGAGTGTGTTTTGAAAGGATTTGAATCCATACTTCTCAATGGAACTGTGTTCCTTCTAAATGAAAACATTCCATCCTGGACAATGAAGCGTCAATAGAAATACAAACGGCCAAAGTTATGATCCTATATGTGTAGGGTTTAATGACACTTTTAAGACATTAATGGCTATATTATGCCGAGAAAATGTGAATTAACTTTCTTTCCCAAGGACAAACTAATTCAGCGCTCACTGACTGGTTTGGACGTGTATCGAATCGGCAACCCCTCGACCAACTACCTACAGCGACTCCAAAAGTCAATTTTCGGTGAAATTGAATTCTTACATAGGTTAGAGAGAGTGTACTGTGTGCCCTATGATTTTACTGTAAAATGAAAATGTGAAAAGTTGCTTTTAATATTGCGAATTATCAGATGAATGACGACTAAATTCATTGCACCATAGGCAGGATAAACAGTATACATATTGTGAAGTACTAGGTAGCACTTGTAAACTAAATGTATAACACTGTGCATCATTGAAGGAATTATTTAGCCATGATAACCCAGTGTACTGTTAAAAGGGAGATAAGCTAGTTTAATCCGTTTAGTTTAAAACTGGGTGGGAAAGTCTGCAATCTAGAGGTGAGAAACAAAAATTATTATCGCTCAAGATGAAAAGGAGGCCAAGAAACAAATTATACCTTTTGTTGTTCCAGTAATATAGTCACTTGCAATGTGTAGGATAAGTTATACAAAATGATCTTTTATACCGCAACAGTGGACCCGTGCAACAATATTGAACAGAATATACAATGTAGCAGAAGCATGAGTTACGGTGCTTTCAAAAAGTGTTTATGCCCACATATGGAATCCTGTAAAATAGATTTTGTCACTGAGTCTTAGATATTATTCATTTGAGATTGCGACAAAATATAATCAAATTGCTAGATTAAAACATAGTGTAAGTACAATAATTGGTTATTTTTATTGCGCTCAGCTCGTTGACACTCCTTTGTGTTTCTTCAGTGCAACAGAAACCACCCTACATTTCTCCATGATTTGTTCCAAGTATGGTCCACAATTAGTTGATGAGAGGAACAATGTGTGTGTGATTTGGATGTTTAACGTAGCTTTAACACTTTTCCAGTCTTTTTCTAGAAGGATAATGAAGAATAGTGCCTTATCCAACTGTTAGCTTAGATTTATTGCTTTCGGAAAGGGCAATACAATTACAAATTTAGATTTTTAAAACAAGTCTATAAAAGATACCTGACGAACTCAAATAATTAAACAAAATAATGATTGCTGTAATTCCGCGCGTTTTCTTTTTCATTATTCGTTTATTTCTTCACTGTTAACTCGTTGAAATAATGTTTGACGATATCTAACTAAGTTCTTAGAACTTGTGCCCAATCCGACTGTAACACATTATGATAGTATGTTTCAACTCATTCCTGGTACATGCCGAATCGTCTATGAAAGAGTCGTTTTTAAAATCCAAGCAATAGGAACAATATTCAAAAATCTCAACTTCAATAAGACATTTTCGAATGTTTTATGAAACTGTGGCCACTTCGGTTCAACAGCAAGGCATGTGGTCGGATGGCGAACACAATCTGTTGGATATATAGTCGTCTAGTACTAAGAGTTTAGCCATATAATTAAAACAATGCTATTCATAATTCTCTGATCAAAATATTGCCAAGTCAAAAGTGAGAAGCCACATATCAAGAAAGTTTGTAGCTATTTAATGAAACGTATTTCATTTGGTTACTTCATGGATTAAGATGACGTTAAATTTCTTTTCATCTATACACACATTCACATATTGATTGCAGTTAGAAATTATAAATAAGTAGCAGTCAAGATTTTGATAAACGGTTAGAACGGGATGATAATTTGTTAAAGCTAGAAAAATTTAAGCAATAGACATATATCTGTAATTAATGGAATATCAAGTACAATTCAGAAACGTTTGAAAGGGCTTCACAACAGAGGACCCATAGAGCATGAGCAATAAGCCGGAAGAGCACAACTCATCAGTAGAATGGTTCATAATGTAATTTACGCCTTGTTCATAGCATTTTGTGACAATATTATCAGCCGCTGTGCAAGGTTGTAATGCGTCTGTCAGTGGTTATGTTTCTGAAATCACTCTTATTAGTAAATGAAAGACTTTATCTTTCACGAGATATACTATAAGAAAGCACACAATGAAATTTTAGCAGATTCCTACATCACGTATTACTTGGTTTTAATAAAGAAATAACTAGACAGTCAATATACAATAGTCAATAGTACCTCTTAGTCATGAAGATAAAGTTGTTTTGAGCAAACAATAAAGGTTTCAGTTTGGAGAAAACCCGAAGGAGAATGTCAGAGTGTTAGGTCTATAGAATGCATACTTTGAATTCAAGAATATTTCGGAGCTTTAGGATTCAATTAGAGAGGTATCGAATTATATTACAGACTTGTCTAATTCCATTACAAACCTCTCCAATTTTATTACAGAGATCTACAATTCATGTATAGGGATCGACAGATATTTTGGTCTTTAACAGAATTAGACTCCTATAAATGCTAACGAAAGAGCGATCTCTTAATTGAGTTGAATATATGTAAAAACGGCCGATTTAGTTATTCATGTTTTACAAGCTGTTTCATTTCCAAATCATATTAAATAACACAACATTGTTGGTCCCCATGTTCACATCAGTTTAATTCGTTCCACCTAGCAGCAGAGGGGGTGAACAGACCATTTTTGTTCGAGACCTTATTTATGAAAAATAAGCCTTCCTACGAAAGGGAAATCTTAAGGTCAATAACGTTAAGCCACAATCTAGTTAGCTCATTTTGTTACTTTTCTCTGACGCGCGTTTTTATTTTTAGGAATGTTTCGTTTACGCGCTGGTCACTCAACGTTGGTCGTTCACCCCCTCTGCTGCTGTAATTAACCAAAGTTTTTGTCCAGACCTATACGATACCTAGATCTTGGGTCATGTCAATTTATCGTTATAAATCCGAACGGAACAGCTTGTGCTTTTGAAAAGAAGTTTTTAAACTTAATCATGTCCATGCCCCCTGAACACCAAGTATAATAAATATTTTGTAAAGTATAATTATCTACTCCATTAAACACAATTAAGATATTGCAATTATCTCTGATCACTTTTGGAATTTGTGTGTATTTCTGAGTTAAATAAATCACGTCTGTATTTTTGTGACGGCCTCGCGAAAATATCCGAGCTGGATTGGATTGTTTATCCAGCATTACATCATCGTATACTACGAGATTATTGATAAATCCATCAAGATCATCTATGGATGGAGCTTCATCGATATCGGTAATAAAATCAATAGCATCATTATCAGGACACGTCAGCGACTTTGCATTTTCATTAAAATCTTTAAGTACTTCGTAACATCGTTGATCATCTACAGATGGTGCTACTAAATATAATGTATCCCACTAGAGCCATCGCATTATCAAATTAAGTAATAATTGCGTTTTACCAGACCCAGATGGGCCAAGTATAATTGCTCTGATAGAATTTGGTAGCGCTGGATGATGCTTGACTGGCTCTTGTTTTCGTGTCGCTGAAAAGTCAATTATATCCATATAATAATAATATGGATTTATATTGTGTTCGATGTAGAGCACCCACTCATACCAGTGGATTAACGATAATAATAACAAAAAATAACAGGCGCGCACTTACAGGCAGGTGTGTGAAATGTGGTACAAAAAAATACAAGCTTATTTCATTAAAGACTGGTGGAGATATTGCTGCTTCGTTAGGTAAATTACCAGGAACTCCATGGGCAAAGTATCCTGGTGAAAAACAATTACCTGGATATAATTATTGTGGTCCTGGAACTCGTCTCGATATCCGACTCGATAACCAAGACCAACCAAGACCTGGAGAGTATCCAATAAACGCAATTAATCAAGCGTGTCACATTCATGATGTCGCGTATAAAAGTAAAGATTTACAACAACGACATCTCGCCGATATAAAATTAATTCATGCCATAAATAATCTAAAAGATAAATCACTTCGAGAAAAATTAGCTGCTTTTCTGATAAAAGCTGGTATGAAAGATTAAAATAATGTTAGGGGCTGGTAATTAATCAACTGATTATTATCATAATAATGGAATCTGTTTATTATTGTCCAAGAGGATACTGGAGAGGTAAAGCAGCGATTAGTAAACTTGCTGAAGCAGCAACAGTCTCACGTGATGTTGCTGCAGCGTGGTTAGCACGACAGGCAATATGGCAAATTTATCTACGTCCACCTAAAAAAATTCAGTATGCATATTTTGATGTCAGTACCCCTAATGAAGTTCATCAAGCAGATATTTTGTTTTTACCACACGATACCATTAAAATTGGCAGACGTCAATACACATACAGATACGCGTTAACCGTCGTTGACGTTGCGAGTAGATATAAAGAAGCAGAACCACTATCAACTAAAACAGCAATTGAAGTTGCATATGCGTTTGAACGCATTTATCAACGTGGTGGTCTAAGATGGCCACAACTGCTACAGGTTGATCCTGGCAAAGAATTTCTTGGTGCAGTATCATCGTTGATGAAGTGACATAACGTTAAAATCAGACGAGGACACACTGAAATTCATCGTGATCAGGCAATCGTAGAACGATTTAATCGAACACTTGCTGAGCGGTTATTTGGATACCAGTACGCAAAGAAAATATCCGCTGACTTTAAGTCCACGGAGAGATCTCGTGAATGGGTTGCAAGGTTACCAAGTGTAATAGCTGCGTTAAACAACGAAATGACTCGTGCAACTTCTATGAAACCTTCTAATGCGATCACAAAAAAAATATATACCAATACAACTTAAATCTTCCTCTCAACCAGTACTAGGTAATGTTACCGTAAGATATTTATATGAACCTGATGAACTTGAAGGAGGTAGAAAAAGAGCAACTGATCCTATCTGTAGTGTGACCACACACAAAATTTCTAGCGTGGTAAGGTCCACAGGTAGACCTGCCACCTACAGATTAGATTCAACTGCTCCTCAGCGTTGATTTGTACGCGAACAATTACAAATAATTCCTACGGATACACAATTACCACCGCGCTCACTTTTGTAAACTTGCACAGCGTCCAGCGCCTCGACGTCGATTACATTCAAGACAGGTCAGCATCACATTTCGCGTGTGTGACCAAGACTACTATTAATTCTATCAACGGTAAATTGTCTTCGATTATTACTCAAATATTCGCATAGCATATTACAGTTACAACTTGCACAATGATTATTCTGTTGTTGCTTTAGTGTTATAATAAATTCAGCATCAATATTCAAATCGCGATTATTTTTTTTTTTGTCACACTGCTTATAACTCGCTAATTTTTTCTTGATGTCGACAAAGTTGTTAGTGATTTCTTCGGTTATTACGCAATCCATGATAACCCGGCCCAATTGAGATATTCTTCTGACTCGAGACACTGCAAGATAAACTAAATTTAACCACTCAATACGATCATCGACAATCCAAATATTTGTATCAATAATAGTTAATCTCTGTAACGAGTGAATCGTTATAGCGTATCCTAACGTCCACGGCACTTTATCCATACTCAATGCGCTCTCAACAACATCAACAACAACTAAAACAATATCATTTAACACAAGATTTTGTATTCCACCACCAGGAATCTCAACATCAACATTCTGTCGTCGAGTATCTGCTGGGTAGATTTGAAAATTTTTCTCTATGTAACGTAAATAATTGTTGTTGAAGTGTATCGCGAACTATTTTTCTACTTGCAACTATCAAATCAGCAGGTCTCTATAAAGTCCAAAAATCATAGAAGTTTCTGGAATTATTTTACTCATTATCTCACACTGTATTTTATCTGGCTGTAGTCTTATTAACTTTTTAAACTCTTTTAATGATTTATCAATAGCTCTATGGTCATCAGTTATTTCTTCGTAATAATCTACAAATGTTTTCAGCCACTCATGTGGAGACGATCCAATGAAAGGTGGCAGCTGACCATGATCGCCACACATTATCACAGCAGTATTCTTCAATAACAGCCAATCAAGAAATATTTTTAATACCTCTAGGGATACCATGCATATCTCGTCCCAGATAATAATTTTAGGAATGTATTTCTCACCCATCCGCGATGGAGTCCATGCGTCTCCGCACCATCTAAAGAAACTATGATATGTACATGATTTTACTCCTCGTTCTTTTATTTCCCTGGCGAGTTTATGTGTCGGTGTCAAAACAATCATATCAGAACAACTATTAAATAATTCAATCGCGCGTGTTGTTTTACCTGAACCACCACACCCATTAAGATAAACGGTTTTATGACTAGCCACAGGATCACATACAGATGGTGCCGATAACAATCTTGGTATTTGATTATTCTTGTAATATGTTTTCGCAATTTCAACGTCGGCAGATTCAGAATAACTAATTATATCTTCATGTTTTATTCTCCATTCGCCCCATGATGCATGATTGTTAATATGCAATTGTTTTAACGAATCCGCATATTTTTTATTTATATAAAATGAATCTGTCGCGACTCTGACTGCATAACGAGGAAATCTGTTTATCATCGATAATAGATTTATCAAAACGTACGCTAGCATGGAAGATCTTAAATGAGTAAACTGTGGTGACTCGCCATCAGCATTGCTCAGAATTGTACCTAATTTAGTTCCGTCTGATAAATAAGCATTACTTCGACTTATAAATGTGTTTTTCTCCGTTTTATCAGCAATTATAAAATCGAGTTCAGCATCGTCCATGATTAATCTTGTACACGCTCGTTTATGATCATATGATACTCCTTGCGTAAATTTACCGATTATTTTTCTCCTGCATTCACGTATACTATTAGTAATTTTAACAATATCATCGTCGTTAAGATTAGGAAAATCTCTTCTAGCATCATTAATATTAAATACATCCGGTTCTGGCAACCAAACTTGTTTCTGCACGCGGTATGATATAATTGCTTCACTCACGTTCAACGACACTAAAATTCCAGCATCAGGCATGTACTGTATTAGTACCATTGGAACCCAACGTCGCTCTGAAAAATGTCTTCCAAACCACGCATAAACAATCGGATGGAGATCCCCGTAAAACTCGAACGACTCTATACAGGCGAATCAGGTTAAGTCAAAATCTGGTAAGGGTCCGTTTATCGCAACTCTGGTCATCTCGTGTGATGGATGTCCAAATCTCTTAAAGTATTCAGAACATTCTCCGTATCCAAGAAAACTTCCAGGATAACATGCTACCATATCAACTGAGATAACGTCGTTATAATAGTATTTAGTATTCCACAATCCACCATGTCCGTATTCGATACATCTACGTTGGACATCTTCAAGAAATTCCAATCGTGTTGGTTTCCTTGAATTTTTCTCCTGAGCAGCGTAAGCAGCAACTGATGGAACGGTAAAACAGTTATTCAGTAATTGTCCAACCTTAATATCATCAGAGGTATATTTTAATGCAAGATTTTTCATTTCTTCGTGGAGAAATTCTGTACGATAAATATCACCATTAGACCGGACAAACTGATCATTAAAATCATATTCCGAGCTTTGAAACAGCCAAATAGATACAGGGTCAATTTTACTGATATCGCTGATAGCATCGAATACATGACCATTATATAATTTAACCGTTCTGTCTCGTGGAAATATTGTTACTGTCACAGTCCATGCATGTGCGTTATGATCAATAATATCTATCGAAGCTCCTTTCGGTTTGTACAAAATCTCTCCGGTTGACGTCTTCACTGTTATTGGGAATTTTAATTTCTTTTCCAGTGTTCTGTAACTCGTTCAGCTACACAATTTATTCTTGACAATTTCATAGGTTTGAGATCCCAACGTTATGTTTATTATTTAACGGATATATTGCGTACACAACCGCAGTCACAAGATACACCCGTTCATAATATGGTTTGTCAATACCAGTAAGTATACCTGGTCTGGAATTTTTACTAAGAACAATATTATTTCCTGACTGCATGTGGACAGAATCACGTTTGTCACGAATAATCCAAGTGTCATCGTCTGTCTTTACAATAAATTTTATTAAAATAAAATATCTCTGAACAAGGTAGTCAATAATCTCTCTTCCTCGTTTGTTATTCATTACATTAACAATATTTCCAATTCTGAATGTCGACCACACATGAGCCGCACCATCGTCGCGAAATTCCTTTTTGGCTTCACGGATACGTTTTGTTATATTTTTATTCGTTAAAGCTAGATCTTGCATCAAAAAACTAAATTTACATTTTGGCAGTCTGTCAAGATCAAATCTAGCTCCAGAATGTTCAACTGCGGATAATTCCTGCATTATTATAATTAAGACAAATATGTATTTAAATTGAATTTTAATCTCTTGTATATGATTCAAACAAATAATCGGTGTAATTGGCTTATGATCTGATATACTTCTCCTTGTAACAAAGCATGCGTAAACGAATTCTGCGGCTACCATATGCAATGCGTTAGACATAGTAGTTTCGGACCAAAACCATGTGTGCGGTGTGGTGTTGGAGTCAGAGGAAAAACTCAACTTTGTGTGCAATGTGGTGGTAAAAAATACAGAGAGCTGAAACGATATTACGATAAAAAAATAACACATCTTCAGGTGAATCTCCTATAAAAACCGAAGACGATTATCTCGCTAGATTTTCAAAATAATGATTTAAACAAATAATATTATTATATAAATGGAGCAAAATGAGTTTGCAACGCATCCAATCATTACAAATTATGAAGCATCTCGTGATGGTGTAATTAGGCACTGTAGATTGAAAAAACCAGTCGGTAGTGTTAATAAATTTGGATATTTTGCATTTAGTACCAATGGAAATAAAAATTATTTATCACATAGATTCATCTACGAATGTTTTTATGGGGTCATTAAAGATGGACATGTAATTGATCACATCAGTGGTGATAAGCTTGATAACTCGCTTGATAACTTGCGAATTGTTACACAAAGTCAAAATTGCAAGTCCGGTAATTCTGGCGGTGTACGATACGCAAGGGCTGTTAAATCTGTAAATACAGATGGCGAAGAAATTATATTTAAGTCAATTAATTCTGCTGTTAAATGCTTTAACATAGTACCACCTTCAGTAAAATGCGTGGCAGATAATATCACAAGATCTGCTTTTTCAATAAGGTTTGGACGAAAAGTCAGACTCGTCTATGTTCCTATGGTATCAGATGATTAAGCGAGACAACTCCGTCAAGCATAACATAGTAAATCTTGCAGTTGTCGTACTTGTTGTAATGACAGCAATACATTGTGAATTTTGGTCAAAATGGATCACACATTGTTTTGAGTAAGTATTGATATATCTTTCCTTTGTTATTTCGTCCATAAATAAATATATCGTTCATAAAAATGATATGTAATTGTGTGTACACTAGTCAGCAGCAAAATCCATTTGTCTTCAAAATACATGTATAACACAACAATAGAGATTTATACAGTTTGAATGTCCCATAGGACACTAATGTTTCCAAGAAGCCCATTGTAGCTAATTTGTGTTACTATTACACAGAAACACATTTAATAAGAACAAGCTAATCCGATAACCTGAGTCACATATTGTCTGTGTTATATTATGTCGGCTAATATATCTCAGCGGTGAATTGTATACATGAGGTTATTTTTATAAATGAGTATGGCATGAGTGTTCATATAACT
This sequence comes from Megalonaias nervosa, assembly GCA_016617855.1. Taxonomy (NCBI): domain Eukaryota; kingdom Metazoa; phylum Mollusca; class Bivalvia; order Unionida; family Unionidae; genus Megalonaias; species Megalonaias nervosa. The sequence continues at coordinate 20,253 of JAECUM010060501.1, forward strand.
ATCGATTATTTTATTATCCTTAGCAACGTCTGATTAATACAGACTTTTAGCTGTGGGTTTTGTGTATGTAGTTTCAAGTATTTGGAACCTGAAAATAAATTCACATTTTACAATAAATTGTGATTTTATTAAGAAATCCACAATATATTTTACAATAATTGTGATTTTATTAAGAAATCCACAATACATTTTACAATAATTGTGATTTTATTCTGTACACTGCGCTAACTATATAATAATATTTTCATTATGTATACATAGTGAAGTCCGGTGGCCGATTGCTAACGCGCTGGATTTTCGTACTCAAGGTCCGTGGTTCGATTCTCGTGACCGGCAAACTGTCGGGTGAAAAGGCGATATTATGCCAAAATCATCTTCTTCTTTAGTGGGGGCGTCAGCTAGCCCGTCTATGTTTCAATAGAAAATTTGTACATTCTCCCACCATGTCACTTGGTGGGTGCAATTTTGTGACTATGATGGGGGAGTGTGCAAAAGTTTTTATTGAACGTAGAGAAGGCACGTAGTACTGTCCTTAAGATAAGTAAATATGTTAATACGTTTCTGTAAATACTGTTACTGTAAATATGTTAATGCGTTACTGTAAATACTGTTACTGTAAATATGCTAATACGTTACTGTAAATATGTTAATACGTTGCTGTAAATACTGTTACTGTAAATACGCTTGCTGTAAATACGCTATTGTAATTAAGATTCTGTGTTTTGAGCTGTCCTTAATTAAGATATAATCATATGTATATAATCATATCTATATAATCATATGTATATAATCAAATGTATATAATCATAATCATAATCATATGCATATAATCATTATCATATGTATATAATCATATGTATATAATCATAATCATATGTATATAATCATCTTGAAACAGTCCTTAAGGACTATTATTTTTATTTTATTGATATTATTCTGATTTTATTTTTATATTAAACAAACATTTATAATATAATTAATTCCGAAAATATTAATGTTATTATTTCTGCGTTTAAAATATTACAACATAACGGTATAAATATATCTGATAATCTTAATCCTGAAAAAATTCTCTGTCTGACTTTGAATCATTAGAACAACGGAAGTTAGAGAACAGATACACTTTGCCATCTGATTATAAATTCATGAAGTTTATCCAGAAGGCAATGTTACAGTCGCTGGCAACAGTTACAGATAATCAGGTAAAGCTGTTTGTACCTCTCTCAAACGCTATTGACAAAATTAAGTTACAATTATCTCATGAATACGAACAGAAAAAGATTATGAACTTTCGTATAAGACAGTTAAGAGAGCATTGTGAAAATGAAAGTGAAGGTGGAGTTAATGTGATAATGGCTAAACAAAATCCCTGGCAAAATTGAAGTATACAGGTTATTTACTTATAATAATATTTATATTTTTATTCTGATAATTACGATTTACCCCAGTAAAAAAAAAAATTATTCTGATCCGAGTTAGATTCGGATATTTTTTTTTTTTTTGTTTTGCGATAACGCTCTATGATCTCACATACAGATTAATACTTAAAATTTCATTTTGCAAATCCAAAATACGTCCTATTTGGTCTGTAAGTTTGAAATGTATCCTTGATAATAACGGATTATGTACACGTAGATAAACGGGGTTAAGTGGTTCAGATACAATTAACCACCCGGGTGGCGCTTGAGGACTGAATGAATATAATATATATCCTTGCTCCGCAGTGCCACTGCGGTGGCTAGACATTGAAAGATCTACTTGATAGCTGCCATCAATTACATCACATACTAGATTGACTGCGATCGTTGATGTTATATTAACAATACCAGACGAGATATGACGGTCTCCACCGTATGGATCGTTATTATTTAACGAAAATTTAAGAACGTTTGTATGTGATTAGTAAAATTAGTAGTGAGTGTAGGCATTTCATTATTGATTGTAGCTAAAGAAGTTGTCATAGGAATTTCCTTATCGTCTATATATTTCTTCGTTGCAGCGCCGAAATCTGATTCTGGTGTTCTAAGATTATTAATACCATTATTATTCATGCTGAAAAATGCACGCATTATACCACCGTTGACTAATACATACTTAGATTCTTGATTATCGACGTATTTTTTTGTTGCTGCATCTGTATCTGCGGTTGGGTTTCCAAGGTCTATAATTTTATTTTGGTTCATGATAATGGTACCGGTGAATGAATCACCAGCTCGCTTGATAAAATCGTTAACTGACTTACCGGAATCTTGTAGTTTACCTTGATCAGCAAAAGTAACGATATTATTAATAACCGCGGTGGGAATTCGTATAAGAACATTTGATAGTTTTATGTTACTTGTCTTTAATCGTCCTTGTTTATCCTGAAAAACAACGACTTCATTTTGATCCACATTTGAGATATTTAATAAATCATTGATTTCATATCTGAGCTGATCAAGAGTTGCATATTTAGATAAATCGACTTGCTGCTGAGCTTTGCGAGAAGATCCTCCATAAATATCTACTAATATATTTACTAGTATCTGTTTAAGTGTGACAAAGTAGTATATTCATGCAGGACTTTATGAGGTGGTGTTGTTGATTTTGATACAGCATCAAGAACAGCGAGTACTTCTCGACCACATATTAGCGGATCCGTTAATTTTTGTGTTGGTAATGTTAAATACCAGATCTTAGAACGCATCGAATTCTTACTTTGCATAGCAGTACTTACTGTGCTAACATATTTTAAAAATTCTTTTGGTGGTGCTAGTCCATATAAATCAAATTAAATAATTCCACGTGGATCAATTGCATATGCCACCCAATGAGTGCCCAGGCCAGAGTTTTTATCGAGATTAATAATACCAGTTTCATGTTGCATTGCAACGGTAGGTAATTGATCACGCATAAAAACACCTCTAAAGTTTTTTATATTCAGTTGCTCAGCAGCATTAAGTAAATCAAAATTAGACATAGGAAGAATCATCGAACTCGATGACGAAGTCACCGGGGCAGTCTTAGACCGTTTCCGTACCATGAATATGGGGTCCCTGGCAATCTTAGACCGCGACCGTATGCTGGGCCTGATAACCTTAGACGGCCCGGCTTTGGCACGTTTGGTGCTCTTAGACGTCTTCCGTGTTGTTTTGCCCGCTATCTTTTTTTTAAAGTTTTCTGCGTGCATAATTCCTTGACCCGTTGCTTTCTTTAACGCCATTCCAGCAGCGGTTCCAACAGCGCCTAATGCAGCTGCTTTTGCAACTGATGGGGCTGCAGCGGCTATTATTGCTGGTAACGCGGCAAGAAGTGAAAATATGCCACCCGTTTCAACGATGTCTTTAATGACACTCGCAAAAAGATTAAGTTTTATACCTTTATTTAATATTTTTGCTTCATTGAAATGCCTATGCTGGCGTTCTAATAATGATAGCTTATTCGGACCACCTGCGATTTGTTCTCGCTTTAGTGATATTTTTGCCGCACAATTATTTTTTGGTGATGATTGTAGCTTTTTAATCTGACCAGGAGTCAGACTGACATTAACTAGATATGACATTTATAATTATTATGAGTGATCTAATTATATGTTTTCTACTGGGGCATCAATAAATCGCATTCGTTCCTGCGAATTTACTCTGGCATTTTCCTGAAACGCGATAAATATATGTCGTGGTGCTGACACCCCCTGCTGTGATGCTATCTGCCATGCAAATAAACCAGCAACGGTACCTTGAATACTATCTGTGGTCATAGTCAACCATGACAACGTTGATTTACCACCTTGACTCATAAAAGAAAGTAAATGTTCTTCTTCGGTAATCGATGGAGTCATTACTGGCATCCACAGCGAAAGTTTTGTAAGAATTACTTTACCAGCAGCAACGGCAGCATCACGCCATATTTCATCATCGTCGGTACCTTTTCGTACGGGTACCACAGTGTGTTTAGCGCCAAATATAACCTTCCTAACATTTCTACAATCAAAGATATGTGACAGTGGAATCGCACATGAAAATCTTTCATCATTGCCAAGCATTGCTCGACGCGACGCGAATCCTAAGTTAAAATTTTCATTCATAGCTATAACTGTGGGAGTAGGGTTGGCCCCTGCGGCATCTCTTACATCACCTATAGTTACGTTTCTTTTTTCTGGATGATCAGTTATCTTTTGCAAACATCATTGATGGACCAGCTGATCTTGAGTAATCATCGCTGTATCTTGCAAGGCCAAGTATCGTCGTGGCAACGTCGACGTTTTCATGACAGATCTCAATCTCTCGTCCATCAATGATATATGCTGCACTTTTAAATAACGCCATAATACCATTATTAACAAAACCAACTCGATCACCATTTCCATAATCTATATTATCTGCTTTTAAAAATCTACCTTCGACTTCAATAAATGCTTCAGCGGGTAAGAAATATCTGCTTGTATCTCAATTCTTCCACGCTCGTCAGGTACACGTGCGTCACAAGAGTAATACTGATAATCGCGCACAGATTCATCTTTTAAAACTGGTGCATACATGTCAAACGCGGGATCAGATATACGCTTAAACATCTTTATTATTATCGTCTTCGTCTAACACGAAGACCGCTTCCTGCTATCAGATTAGCGGTTATATTTTTTTCTTTTTCTAACCCAACATTAGTGTTGGTAGCCAACTCTGCTAGTTTTTGATTAGCAGCTTGATTTATTATTTTACTGACATTTGCGGGCATCACTTCAGTGCTGGCCAGTTTCACTGGTTGAGGTTTTCGTCGTATTAATCGCGCTAGTCGATCCTTGATTGCTGAGAATGCTTTGCTAGCAACATCACCAACAGCGCCAATACCTTTTTCACGAACAACGTCAATAGCTTTCATAGTTGCTTTGCAAGCGGTATTGCTTTTGGGGCTATCCTTCTAAATAGACCTTGAACAACATCACCTAGTCCATCTCCGTAGGTCGTTTTGTATACTGGTAATCGTGAATTTATTACCCTGACTATGGTTGGTCTATGAGTATTGTGTATGATCATATTATTATTAAGTGATTTTATCACTAATTGCATCTAATTACATACTTAGTCACTATGATAATCATCGGCGATTTCATTAATGAGGGACCAATAAACACCAATATCCATAACACCACCTGTAAATAATCGTTGACAAATAGCAGCTGCTTCATTAATGATTTATTGGGAATTATTACCAGCTCGTTTTCCTCCAATGAGAATTTCTAGTCGATCAACATCAGCAAGGACGTTATTGGGACAAGTAATAAAGCCACTTCCTAAACCACTTCCAGATGAGCCGGTAGAATCGCTAGCGATTCCAGGATCTTGATATTTTTCCTCTGTTATTTTGACTGGTTGTCGTTGTCGTGGTGATTGAAATCGTTTCATCAATTCTTGAAATTGTTGTTCTTGTTGCGGTGATGGTTGTTCTCTTTGTTGTTGTGGTGATGGTAATTCAAATTGTCGTTGTGGTGATGGTAATTCAAATTGTCGTTTTGGTGATGGTAATTCAAATTGTTTAGCTCTTTCTTCTATATATCTATGTACAGCCTCATCAAAGACATTAAAACTTCTAATATCTTCATTAGATCTGATTTCCGGAGTATTAGTTGCGATGCGATATACATCACTAATCCAATTGGCAGAGCTTAGAGATTTAACATGTTCTGGTTTTACATATTTTTGTCTTTCATAATATCTAAACGCGGCAATATCAAATAATTGCTTTGGGTCCTTGATAGCAGCAATACCTTCAGGTGTAAATTTATCTATTATCTTAATTCTGGTTCGTGGTTTTGGTTGTGGTTGTGGTTGTGGTTGTGGTTGAGCTACTTGAATACGGCCAGCAATATCAACAGGTAATTGTTTTCAAGAGCTCTTTGTGTTGCCTCAGTTGCTGTAATAATTTTCTTTGTTGGTTCGACAATCGGTTTAAATAATTGTTCTGCACCTTCTGCAAATTCCTCCTGAGACTCCTGACGAGCTTGTAGTTGTTGTTTGACTAAATCACGGACGGGTAAATATTTTTGATTGCCTCTAGTCTCTCTCGAGCTAATCTAGCTGAGTGTGGTTCTCCAATCATTATTGATAATATTTATAATGGCTGTTTAATTTACAGCAGCAGAGGGGGTGAAAGACCAACGTTGAGTGACCAGCGCGTAAACGAAACATTCCTAAAAATAAAAACGCGCTTCAGAGAAAAGTAACAAAATGAGCTAACTAGGTTGTGGTTTAACGTTATTGACCTTAAGATTTCCTTTTCGTGGGAAGGCTTATTTTTCATAAATAAGGTCTCGAACAAAAATGGTCTGTTCACCTCCTCTGCTGCTCACCTTGATGTCTTAATGCCAAAAATGGATCTCTTGAATACTTCCAATAAATAGTATTAAACATAAGCATTGCGAGTTATACATTACTCGATCGGTTGTGCAATATCACAATGTGGTATCTCTTTCATGTGTTCTCATAAATAAACTAATCATATACGGTAATCATGCTTCATTCAGCGTGAATTCAGCAAGGAAGTTTGAGTCTAGCATTTAAAATGTAAACTGCCCCATTCAGCACGAACATGGAGCCATTGCGTTTTACATTTGGAGAGTATTCACAAGAGCTGAGAAGTTTTAATCATATGTTTACAGTAAACTCAGTTCATAACACACCCATTTTATCAACAGTCACCTATGATATACAACACGAGGCAGACACATGGAGAGACATAGTCAAAATCATTATAGATGCATATTAAGAGCTACTGCCATATCTTGGTTGCCACATACATGCAGATGAAACCTTTCTAGACGTTCAGATAAGTAAATAGGTAGATGTGGTGATATTTGATAGACAGGTAGATAATCATAAACTGACAAAAAGTTATTTGACGGACAAATATATAAGGATATAAATCAATAAGAAAGCAGAAACACATACACACACACGTTTTGTAGCATGTTCTAATACACCGCCAATTTTAATGCCACACATCCCATTCTATAGACAGTGACCGAGGGCTCATAATGAAATGTCCTTCACGTGTGAAATGTGTTTGTATCCTATAACTGCACACATAGCAGCTGGGTTAGAAATTGTTTAAAAATAACATTTGAATTGAAAGTTGTGATCATCTGACCTTTCATCCCTCACAGTAACCACAACGGTGGAAGTCGAAGATGACACCATTTTGTACATGGGCTAGATAATTACAAAGCAGTCCGCCTGCGGATTAAGAGATTTGGTAACGGACAAAGGGAGATTGTCACCAAATTCCCAAGTAAAGCTTGGGAATAATATAAGACGGACAATGGTAGTCTTAGCTAATATAAAAAAAATTACAACTTTAACAACTGAGTCCCGAATCCACCTAAAGTGTCACATTATATTCGTGAAATATTGCTTTGAATTAAATATATGTTCAATTTCCGTTCTGGAATATAATTTAAAAGACTTTAAATTAGGATGCGTTGACAGGGCTTTTTATTGTAAAAACGAAACAAAATTTTATCTATAATGTCCATTTCATGATATATAGAAATGATTGAATTCTAGTATTCAGAATGAAGTTATTTTCAAATGCTTTCGTGAGTGGCAACCAGTCCTGTATCTTGACATGTATTTTTGCAAATGTTCTGGAAAGGTGGATAAAGAAACTTATTTGTACACGTGATTCAATTTTTGTTATATCGTCAGTTGACCCGTTGACGCAGACACTGTGTATTCAGTAAACCCTCGTTAGTTCAAGACCGAGAACAGGTGCCAGAATTTGTTGAACTATGCTGGGGCGACATCCGTTGAATAATCACGAGCTACTGTTGTCTGTGTCCTAAACTAAAATAACAAATAACGAATCTTATATGGGAATAAAGAAAGTTTTTTTCTATAAAGCTAAATAAATTGCTTGAATAGTTAATGACCGAAAATTAGATAAGAGTCGGTAGGATTCGTACCAGAAAATGCATTTGGTAGATTATCATTATAAAGGTCTCGATCCTTTGATGATTAGTTCTATGCAGTATGAAATTAAATGGAGCATATCCAGAACCAGGCACCATTCGAGATTCCTTTTCATGCCCTATCATTTATTTGTTTTTATGTGTTCTCCATTTGACAATGATTTCTTGAATCATCACTACTAGATACTATTCGCATATTATTGAGTTCAAGTGTACCTTTAAAATATGGTGGAAAAAATAATGGTTGTAGGACTCATACGAAGCGATTTTGTTAGTTTTCTAGAAACAATTTATATCTTTCACATTGTAGTACTGCTTGTTTACATTTATCTGGAAGGTTTATCATCGTGCCCTTTTGGAGAGCAATGCTTGATCCTTGCATCTTAAGAACCAAATCTGTTGTAGGTACCGTATATCCAGTATTGTACCATTAAACCCCATACATTAATCCATTTATACAAGTCGAAAACATGTTATATTTTACGCTCGCAAAATTTCAACCGAATCTTAAACACTATAACGTTAACACCGATCACAAATTATATATGTAAACATGACCATACAGTAATAAGGTTCCCCTACCAGATATATCAATAGTGTAGGTAGTAAATTGCAGGTATCAATGTCAACACTTCCTATTTTTATTAACGAGCTCTGTAATGTAAACACATATTCTTTCACTGGGTGTCAACTATAGTGTCAGTTTAATCAACGCACTTCAGCTAAAGTTTTACATTATAATATATAAAACAATTAATACCTATATTGCAAAGTTCATCTTCTGTGAGGTACTGACTAGTTTGGGGGGGGGGGAGTTAGGGTTCGATTTGTTTTTGATCTCTCAAACTGGACATTATTCAACAAGTTTCATAAATTTAATATTAACTCTCTACCCATTATAGATTATGTTTGTCATATAGTTTTATTATTTAAATCGAAATAGTTTAGAGGGAAAGAAGACATAATTTCGTTTATTCTGATTCAGCTCACACACCATTCATAGTTTTATAAACAATAACATTAAAATCAGATTTTCGTTTACAAATTCTAATTCAAAGAGTAACTGTCCTTCCGAATGAGTAAAACATTTGATTCTGACAATATCATTTTATTTCGGCGCAGAATATCTACTGTATGGAAGTTCCCTGTAATGTCACATTGTTTGATTCAGTTTAAGTTAGACGAACAAGGTTTACACCTAACGTGAGCCAGTTTTCACTACTGGAAGTTGTTAGATATGACGTGAAAGTAAAAATACTGCCTGCAGAAAATCCAGATTTACAGTAGTGTATATGTGACCCGATATTTGTATTTTTTTTAAAATTTGGAACCAAGGACAGTCAGAATTGCATCACATAAGATATATTCGATCCCTTGAGTTATTTGTCCGCGTCAAAAATAGCGTGCTGATAAGGTCTTGTCAGTTGGGAGAGCGGGTTATGTCCACTTTTTTCTATGAAAAGAGATGAGATTATTTACTCTTAGAAGTTAATATTTAAACTACTTGTATATAGGGTGGATTCCATGTTACAGGTATACCGTAGACCCCTTCCCTCACGCCTGCTATAAATAGACCAATACTCTTTGTTGTTCATTTTTGGGGTTTATTGACATTTTGCAGCGCATGATAGGCAGTTCATGACGTAGCTATCCCCTGTGGGATACATTGGCCATATTCAGACAGACGTAATCTTTTCCCCTAATCATTCAATAAATAGAATAATGCACAAGAAATTCATGGACTTACTGGTACCAATCAGAATCATATAAAGTGACATGTTAAAATTTTGTACTATTAAACATATTAAACTGCACACACTGTGCGTAATATGTACAGACTATGTGGTAAAATATATTATTTTGCTATATATCAGAGTAAGGTATTTTTCCAGCTATTAATAGAGGGAAATTTAAAAACAACTGTTTCAGGCCCCTGTCCCAGAACATTAGAGCATTGTCCTTGATATAAATGCGGTATACTGATTTAGTTTCGTGAGTCCTTCAACCAACCACTCAATGAACAAGCTGAGGATTCTACCCCATCGAAAAGACGAGAAATATAATCACAAGAGCACTCTCTGCTGAAATCGTAAAACGCACACTTGAGATGACGCAGTGGTTCAGTAAGCATACATTTGAACAGAAATAATGGTGATGAATCGACATGATGGACTGAAGTACTCATAGATTTGAAGAAAAAAAACCGCAAACAATCTTGATGTAATCAGCCTGTACATTGCTAATTTCGAGCTAGCCACGAACAGGGCAGCCGAGTAACACAAGCATTGCCAGAAAATTTTATTAATGCATGTCATCTAGCCGAAAATCATAAAACGTTTATGAAAAGCCAAAGCCAATTAATGTCAACTCGGTGAGAAGATGCATAACAACTTTTCACTTGATCACAGAAAAAGTTGCCAGGCTGAATTTTATAAATAATTCCAAAAATTTGGTAAAACAACACCAAAGTCAATTAACAATTTGTTGCATGGAACGGATGCAATGAGTTAGTGCCAGCAAACTGAACATAATTTTTCTAGAAAGAGGTCTCATGCGTGTTGTAATCTGACTTCAACTGGGTGTACTGAGCCACATTCTTACCTAGTGATTTCAGACACAAAGTATTCAGAGAGGAGTCAACATCACACATATGTATTCATTATCGGTTAGGTAAATCTACAGTGTTGAAAGCAAAAATTGAATAAAAAGCCTCAAATCAGTCAATCGACGGATAAACTTGCAGGGAAACCATTGCTATTTACTACTGTGTCCATGCATCATGGGAATGGCTAATAAAGCTCATGAGATATATCGTTGTCCAATTTCAGATTCTAATTTTAATGCAAAAAATATGAAAACCAAGCAAGATATATATCTCAATGATATAAAAAAGCAGATTTGAGAGAAGGACACATATAAATCTCGGTGAGAAATATCAAGAGAACATAAACGTATGACAAAGAGAAATTGCTGCTTGCTATGTCTAGAAAATCAAATATTAACATTTTTATCATAGACCTCAGTTTTTAGAACCTTTGCTTGTGTGTGAGAGAGAGGGAAAGAGACAGAGATAGGTAAACAACTATGTCTGCTAGTAGATATTGTTCCTAAAAAAATAAAAATTTATTAAGCCTATCAATGATTGAAAATTGAACGTGGTCGTTAATTGTTACCGTTAATAATAATTCAAATGAACTGAAAATCTCCACACTCGTTGCTGAAGAGGTGGCATGAGATTAACTAAAATGAAAGATAAGTCAGATGATAAGTTGATGAAAATGGAAATGTAGGAATCAAATGAAATGCAAAAAGGTTGTTTTGTAAAAATTTATGGCATTTATTATTAGAATTTAGGTCTCGTCCAAGCAATCTCGCGTGTCTTGCGCTGCAACCCATATGATAATAAATAAAAATAATAATAATAATGTGGACTTAGTACAGCGCTTGATGTTTAGAAGATATAAGCGCTTTAAACAATAGATAAGACATAAAACAGATACAACAAGATTGCTGAAACAAACAAAATGAAATTGCAAAACAAAATGAAGATGTTAGGTTTGTTTGGCTGTCATGAATTAGTTGGGTTCTATTCATCATACGGAGGCTTCTCTTAGTAGCAAACAGAGATGGATGGTTAAGGACTGATGCGGTTAGATCGCAAATGACGAAGATGTAATGTGACACAAGTTTGTGGGGCACCAGTGAAGACTTTAAAATGTATAATGTTACATCTCGGTCAAATTAAACGGCCATTTCTTGGAACAAGATCATTCTGAAACTGTAATTCGCTTTAACAGCAGGTGTGGAGACGGTGACATTACATTTGGAATTCGTTAACAATTCAAACTTAAAAGCTTTGATTACTGGTTATCAGTTTCTTACTGTAATATTTCTGTGAAACATTGCATATATTTATTCATTAAATAGTACGATTATTTCCTTTAAAAGTATTCATTTATAAACTATGTAACAATTAAGTTTGAATCGATCATGGTTTAAAATTTTGTACGGACTAGATATTTTAATATGCATTCTTATAGCAAGTGACAAATTTTAGACTTTTAGACCAAGTGTTCGGTATAAACCTAAATCGTAACATAACCATTTATCCATCCGTCCAATCAGCAACGCATGGAATTTTTGCGATATTAATGACATGCAATTACTAATACACACATATGTGTTGATACATTTATGAAAAAAGACAGTTGTATAAATAATATAGACTGTTGGATAAATAATAAAGTAAGTATATGAAAATATGATAGTAGGCTGGGTGGGTAAATATAGACAGTCAGCTGGATACTCGTATGTATATAAATGTAGGTAACAAGGGAAATAACTTGCGCTTGTAGATAAATCAATCAATGAATTTAAAAGATGATCAAAGAACAGATACACCCGTCATACATACATACATACATACATACATACATACATACATATATACATGTAGCAGCAGCATGAAATAGGAGAGAGAGAGAGAGAGAGAGAGAGAGAGAGAGAGAGAGAGAGAGAGAGAGTTGTTGTTAAAATTATGACAACATTTATGTTTTATATATAGTAGGGAATCGGTATTAGCATCAGTACGTTATAGTGGTATGACTTTTGTAATTGGTTTCCAGAACTTGCTTTCTGTATTACAGATTGGATAGAAGTCACTATTGACACAGATTGGATAGCGGTCATTAACTGGAAATTGAGACGAATGTCTTGACTATAGCCAATAATAAATGTGAGCGATTAACATCATCGACCTGGGTGTGACTCGAGCTAGGAATTATATCATTTGAGTAAGACTACTTATTTATAGTGTATCATACTAATTACTTTGACAGTCATTCATTAAATCAATAATGAGCTCACATGTTGCGAGCTAAAGTTAGAAGCAGTGGTCAATTCATTTTGACGATACCAGCTGTGGAGGACGACAGAGATACATAGAGGCAGAGCACAGAAGTACGTGCTTAGATGATGTTTGTTTCCATTCCATTTAAAATCGTCGATATACTCTGAGTGGCCGTTTGTATTATCACTAAGAATTGTTCCACAGAGTCCTAGAATGTCTGTCGGATGTTTCTTGAATACATGAGTTCTTCTAGTTTGGGTTTTACGTGCCGAATAATTAGAATTTCCACATGTAATAAACTTTTTCTTTTAACAGTATTTGAAGACTACAATTCAGTTGAGTGGTTTCCTGATCAAGACTGCATTTTAAGCTTTCGTTGATTTGATTACCGTTCAAGCGTAAGATGCTTTTACTTTAATGGGCATTCGACAAATAAGTTTTGCTACAAAACTGGTACATTAACTCTCGAAAAATGTGAATTCTAAGTTAAATCACGTATATACAACTAAAGTAACAATATTACACAGTTGAAATCAAGAAATGTATCATAATCGATTGCAGGCGGGATATATTCTGCATTAATTTGGCTGTTCTCATACTTATAATCAAAGCTTTTAAACACACCTGTCCCATTCATATAATGGTACAAGCTTCTGAAAACTATTGAACGTTGTTCATATTTCGTATATAAGGAATTGCTTTGTTTGATACATTGTTATCTATTACTATAAAACTTTACACAATAAAATATTAACAGGTCAAGAAACTAGACTATGATATATTACAAACCTACATATGTATTTTAATAATGAAATATTTCTTCGATCTGCAACAGCTACTACACATCGTCATGTCCTAATGGTCGATGCCCTCAAAAGAAGGATACGTTTATATAACAAACGCGAACAAAACAAAACTGTTATTAAGTTTCATATTTTCAGATTCTTTGCAATTTAAATCTTTAAGCCTTTTCTTAATTCGCAAATTCCAAATATATGTTTAGTTTTATTAATATGTCTATCGATCCATTACTCTCCTGCGCATCAAACCGTTTTTGATCTTCAGTCAAGACATTTGTTGCTGAAACACCGACCCTAATCAGCTAACGTTTTTGTGTTTATTTAAAAATACAATACAACCGTATACAGTCTGTCAAGCCGATCAGCATTTGAAACTAAAGCGTAAACTCCGGTTTTTAACTCCTTCGTCTGTAAGTTATCAGTTGACCAGGCGACTGACCAATCAGTTGTCTGCATGCTTAAGCCAAATGTGATGTACTTCATGACATGAATACAATCAGTAAACGAATACCCTTTCCGTAACTATCTAGTACATATAACAATGTGAAACGTCTGAAAAGAAATGCAAAGAAAAATCTTTATAATTGATTTCGGAACCTGTAACTCAGATTTTTGTAATCGGAGACTCTCTAAAAAAGCATCTACTTCAAGCCCTATTTTATACATATAATTACTTCGAAAAATGACATATTCAGGTGGCGTTCTGTAAGAACCCACACGACGTGTATATTATATTGATAAAATGACTACAGAAAGCATGGGGGGGGGGGTTTGTTCGCATCTTTTGCAAGCCATTTGGGATTCACACTGAAATATGTAATTTGGGAAGCACAACATATTTGAGGTTTTATTTCACGCATTTCGTAATCTATAAATCTAATACGTTCTTTATGCTGTTATTATAACTTGCTACAAGCACCATAATGCACGTACTGTCTTTATATTAAATTATCCTTGATATGTTACATCAACTGTACAACTAAGACGTGCATTTGAAATAAAATGTCAAATGTATGCTTCTTGAAATCTACTATAAGGATGAACGTAAGCTTGAATGATGATTCAACAACACGACTTGAGAAGTGCCGCCTTCATATGCAACTATCGGTTATGAATTTTATCCACTCGAGACAGTTGAAAATATCAATTGGACAGAGACTTTATGAGACTATCTACTTTTATGGCCGACAAATGAAAGAAAAACACACAAAAATGCTAATCGCAATTTCTATAACACTTGTTTAGCTCACCAGAACTTGCAACCAAGCAAAATTTGAATATCTTCAATTTGTTTCAAAAGTTCATTAAGGATACCAGGTGATTTAACTAATTTTTCGTTTGATACTAAATAAAAGGGCTATTATTAATAGTAGTCTACTTCAAATGTGTAATGACTTACTGGTAGTGATGTAGGTGCATGATTGTTTACGTGCTATGGATATATACCCTATTTTTTCTTTTTTAAGAAGCTGTATCATTTAACTATCAGCACACCTAATTTGTTGCTGTTATTCTTTTCCTTTTCTTTTACGTCTGCTGCTTGTCATGTTTGATTAATTTATACAACCGTGTTTGTATGGGGAATATCTTATATATCGTTGTGAGAATTTGCAGCTCGGCCCTTTTGCATACTCTAGCAAATAAAATATGATTAAATCAGAGACAGACAAAAGAGATGAATGATACTTTTGCATCGTTATTCTCTTCGTGCTGATTGCATATGGGCATAGTCACAATGCAAAATTATGTTCGAGAAGTGATGTGTGCAAACTGCTATATTTGAAAATATGGACATGTTGATGTGACCGCATCCTAAACTAAGAGATAGCTAAATGTATTTGAAATGTGTGCGGAGTCCATGAATGTTATTCAACTTTCGTACAACTGCTCAAAGGTCTCGCTTCAGCCGGCTAACATGGTAGATGTCCTGTCAAGTTTTATGGGATTTTTTTATTTTTTATGCGGATGGGGCTTTTATTTTCAAGGAGTATTGTGCAAGTTTTCTCTCACTATTACTTAACATTTTGAAAGATTTAGTAGTCTCAATTATCTTCCAAAAGAAATGTATGTGCCCTGTAGAAACCATTAATCAAGCGTTTGATTAACTTTAACGAAACTTTTCATGTAATATGAAGCTTCCACCAATAAAAGTAAAATTCGCTTCTCAAATGTAAAGTAGTGCGCATTGTCTGGTAATACATTCCCACAAATTACTATTCTTCATGATTTTCATTGAATGTACGAATGACTGCTTAGAAATCCATAATGACGTGGTTTTCTCTTGTTTAAAGAGATATGAATTAATATGAACGCGACGGAGCAAAATATTCGTTTAGCAAAGTAAATTTAGTTAAACATAAACACGACGTTGTGTCATTTTCGTTCATGTGAAACAATATTCATCTCAAAATATTTAATTAAATATCTACACAAGCCAAACACTTTTGTTTTATTTCATGCTGGTGAATCATTTCAACGGGTGGTGATTATATGAGCA